>ML100708.1:95718-120935 GCA_003697995.1 Taxidea taxus jeffersonii
AGCAGGCTCCCTGCTGAGCAGAGAGCCCAATGATGATGATGATGATGATGATGATGATGATGATGACGCGATTCGGGGCTCAATCCCAGAGCCCTGAGATCATGACCTGAGCTAAAGGCAGAGGCTTAACCCACTGAGCCACCCAGGCACCCCCCTCTGTTCCCATCTTAAAGTCAACTAGACATCCTTTAAGATCCAAATAATTCCAGAATCCTACAGTTTCAGAGAAAGCATGGCCATGAGCTGGGCACTGAACACATTTGTGGACCTCAGCATTTTGGTTGCAAATATTGTGCTCACCTACCAGGCAGAGCCGAAGACGACTCTATCTACAAACCTTCTGAGAGGGGAATGAGAGGCTCTTTGGGGACCTGTTAAAAAAAAAACCTGCGAGATATCATGTAGACAAGGGGGTTTCTTTTCAGTTCAACTGTCTTAGTTTGGCTCACACACTCAATTCCCCACGCTATCATTTCTACAAACAGACTACTTTTCCCCATTATCCATAAATTATGAACAACCCAATGACAGGGGAGATGGACTCTTGTGATTTTAAATCTAAGACCTTCTGGTCTGCAGAAAGAATTTTACTGCTAAGTGAAAGCAAATCCACCTCAAGACCCAGCATCACTCATTTTTTTTTTTTTAATCCCTGGCTGCAGGCAGATACTCAAAACAAGAAAATAAACACAAGCTCCAGAAAGGAGGGGACCAAGGAGCTGGTATTGGGGTTCACTGGCCCAGAAATGACCAAGTGTGCAACATGAAGGCATAGGGGGCTGGGGGAGGGTGTGTGTGTGTGTGTGTGTGTGTGTGTGAGAGAGAGAGAGAGAGAGAGAGTAGGGCAGTATATTCCCCAACTCCTGATCTCCTGACTATGAAAAGATAATAAAAGCCCCAACACAAATCAAACAAATGGAAAGTTGAGGTTGTTTCTGAGAACTCTCCTCCTTTTTCCCCTCAGGGACAGAGACATGATGGGAATTATCAATCAGCCTCTTCTGCCCGTGGCAAAGCCAAGTTAAGGTTGAATGACAGACAGCATCAGACCCTCTGAGCAGGTGACTTGACCTGTGACCTCCGAAAATGGCTTTCTTCCCCCCACTTCCTGTGGCTCTGACTCCTTAGGCTTCAGAAGCCTTGATTTCTGCATATAACCAATGGAAAAGGGAGTCTGGCTGCTTCTTTAAAAGGCAGACAGGAATGAATGGGCCCAAGTGAGGGCCCTTTCTGGAGTTCAGAGGCTATGTAAAACCACCACCGACACCGAAGCTGAGGCAAATCCCGCCTCCCTCGGTGGATGACTGCTTTGAAGGTCAAGACACACCTGGGTATAGGCTTGTTAATTTCCTCACTCTGTTGTTTAAAAAAAGAGCCAACAACGCTTCCTGCTATACATTTCACATCCACATCTTAAGAGGACCTGCTGCCCAATGCCCATCTTAGCAAGCAAGTCCTCCCTAAAAAGAAGAACATGCTAGCAAAGTTTCCTCTGACACACATCTCCACTGACACTGACCTTTCTGGACACTAACACAGCCACCCAGGCATGGCTATCTTTTCCTCTAATTTTCAGTTTTATTTTGTAATATTCTCTCCTTCCAAAACAAAACAAAACACAAAAACCCCAAAGCCCTCAACCTCTCAAATTAGCTTTTAAGTATTAAATGTTCCTCTTTTACCCCAAATACATCCCTCGCCCAGCTAATTTTGATCCCAAACACATTTTGGGGGTAAATTCCTAAAAGTTAAGCAGCTGAAAGCTACGGAAATATTTTATTAGCAAATCAATTGTTTTTCTAAGAACTTTGAAACGACAGCTAACAGGGGGGAAATACTACCCTTATTCATTCCAAAATGGACAGAAGTTAGACAGGAATGTAGAACGCTCAGGAAAAACAAAAAAAAGTCTGGTGCCTTCTTTATGCTCTGAAATATGTCCTCTCCTTTCCGGTTTGCTGACCACAGTATGATGGGTTGGAATGCGTAAGAAATGTAAATAAAACACCTCCGCCTGTCTTTCTTGGCCAGCCTTTTTTTCTGCATCACGGCTTGGTCCCAAGACAGTCTCTCATATAAAGATCTGTTTGCTCCCGTGGCTCAAGTGTACAAAGAAACCTGTCTCTGTTGTTTCCCATCACCCCTTAGTTCCTCCAAAACTTCAGAGGGGAGATGTCTCTCGGGAAAAGTCTGTGTAGGGCAACGCTGACATGTAGGATAAACAGGGTAGGACCCGGAGAACATAGGGGAAGGCGATGTGGCCGCCAGGCCAGGGTGCGATGTGGCCGCCAGGCCAGGGTGCCTACCAAGTCAAGGTATGGCCCTGTCTAGCACTGGGGGTGACCTGGTCATCTCAGGGGCCAGGATCCTTGCTTTGTCTCCCTCCCTCGGGGTGACCAGCCTTCCAATCCACATCCCAAGCTTGTTTACGGGAGACTGGAGATATTAGCAACAAATGGGTTTATGCAGATTTATCTGTGTGTTTCAGAACCGCCCAGCAGCCCAGAGGGTCTCCAAACTGTGCCCTCTGCTGTCTTTGCAATCCCCAGCTACAGCTTCCCGCTGCGGAAGACCCCAGTGCGTGACTCAGACCCGCCATTTGTGTCCAGTGATTCTGAGCCCGGGGTGATTCTCTTCCCAGACGGAGTGATTTTTGCATCTTAATGGGTTCTGTGACACGGGGGCCATTTCGCTGGTCACGTCCTGAAGTGATACCTAGATTTTTAACACCTATTTGTGTGCTGGACGGATTGGCTCGGCTCTACGATAAGCATTTAATGATACGGCAGTCAGTCCCAGGCCTGCTTAAGTGTCCCCTCAGATTGGCTGGCTTAAAGAAAAATGACAGAAAATGTTCTTTAATAACTATGGTTTATCCATTTCTTTCAAATAGTAAGTGGCACGTTCTCAGCTCATTTGTAGCTTTTAATCCCAAATGGACATTGCTTTTGAAATATCCTCTTTCTTTCTTTCTTTCTTTCCTTTTTTTTTTTTCCCTCCCCGAGGCTGCCACTGGAAAGTTGAAATCTAGCAAGAATGTAATGGTAGGTGCCAGCTTTCAGAATTACAGGGTGACTGCCTGAGCTGATCCTTAAAAAGCAAGTGTCTTTTTTATACCGCATAAAAGGCTGAAATGTTTACATATCAAAAGGCTATAGGCCAATTTCTGTCAAAATTACACATGAAGTTAAGCAGTACAAGCAATTTATTTAAACACTAGTCATTGTAGAAAAATTCAAAACCATATGCTCTTTTAGCAGTTTTTCACAAATGCATTTGACCCATGACTTGGCTAGACATACAAGCTTCATAATTTACTCTAAATTTCAAATCCCCTTGACGTTTAAATAAAAGATCTTCATTAATGAGGTTTACATGAATGAAAACTTTAGAAGCTGCTATCGGTTAGCGAGGGGCTTCGGGAACGGTCTGTGCATTCGCTCTCATTTTCAAATGACTGACTCCGCTAATCATTTCAAGAGAAAGTTCCACCGAGAACAAATTATCCTCATTTGCATTCTGTGATTTGCAAAAGCAACGGTGCAAGTCACTTTGAAACCCATTTTGGTAAACAGCTCGGCTGAGAGCGGGTTTCTGCAACCCTAGAAACCCGGGGCTATTTTTTTCTGATGCTTTGGGAGGACGTCATTTTTTCGACACCCTCTTCTTCCCCCCCCCCCCCTTGCCGCGCCCCCCCCCCCCGCCGCCCCCAGTTATGCTGAGTTTTCCTAACACCTTGATTATTTCATCCTCAGGGGCTCAGAGCGCTTATTTGCACTGGTGCAAAACTTTGAGCAAAACTCCGCTAGTAAGCATCCCTACATCGCTCTTGAACGCGTGCGGAAGATCCAGCCCTTGTGTGCACTTGCCCCGTAGCGCGCGGTGGGATCTGCACCTGGGGCTGTCTGCCACCCACCCGACCTCACACGGAACCCCCGCTGGGGCTACGGGAGGTGTCCTCCAAGGCGCAGGGCCGAGAACTGGGGCTTGAACACAATTTCGAGGCACTGGATTTTTTTTTTTTAAAGCCCGTCTACAGACAATAAAGCCGACTGGCGCTGTGAAGGCTTGGATGGGGGTCTCCACGCTGCGCACCGGCCGGCCACAGCCCGGTCTGCTCATTGTTCCTCATTCCTCTGCCCCAGCTAATTCGCCCTCCCTTTGAAAAGGACAAGTCAGCTTTTTGCCCGTGCCGAGAAAAATCCTTCTTAAGGACATCCGATTATGAGCTGCGATCGGGTGAGAGGCCGAAAGAATTAAGAAAGTTCCGGAAACCTCAAGAAGTTAGAACCGCGTGTGCATTTTTTTTTTTAACAGCCGAGCGGGCATGCGTGTGCGGAAGGACAGTGGGCGACAGTTTCCACCAAGATGAGAATCTCTCGGGGTCCGAGGCGATATCCAGACGCACACTCCAAATTTGGGCACTCTGTTTTAAATCAGAGAGGCAATTTAATCTATGCTCTACGAGTCAATTTAGCGATGATTGTGGAGGAAAAAAGTGCCTCGACGGATACCCAACCGCACGCATACCTTCCGCACTCGCAATCCGCTGATCTGTTCTTTAATATATTAAAAATGAGGGCTATTACCGGGGCGACTGATTCCTCAACGAACACATTTTCATAGACTTCTGGCATGGTGATTGCTTTGTGTGAAATCGTGTTTGGGAGATAATAAGTAAAATCAGCGGCATGTTTACTGCACGTCCGACTAAGGCGCTTGCGGGCCGCCTCCGGACGCTCCCGGTCCTCCCCTGCTGAGCGGAGCCTGCAGGCCGACAAACAATCGCTTAGGAACAGGAGGCGGGCAATTTGCGTGCGTTGCATTTGTTATTCCAATTGCGCCTGGCGACGCAAGGCGGATGATTGTTTAGTGCCTGGCGGACACTTGTGGGTTTCGGGCCGTGGAGGACACTCAGCGCCGGGCACCGCAAGGCGCACCGCTTTCCCCGGGCTCCCGCTTCCCCGCGGACACCGTGCAGCCAGAGATTGAGGGGCAAGCGAGACAGGGAGCCCCCGCTGCGCAGGGGGTGAGCTCCCAGATAGAGAGAACAGCCGAATCTCCGGAGTACAGCGGCGATCGGTTCCCTGTGTGGTCCCAGAAAGTCCCTTCCGCGAGAGAACAGAGCTTTCAGACTCCCTTTTCCTCATCTTGGACCCAGCTGATAGAGACCCTGCCCTGGGAGGGGGTGGGGATGGCAAGCTCCTTTGCCCCAGTGAAAAGAACTAGAAAAATGCCCCAAGTCTATCCCCAGTCTCCCTGGGGAAGGAGCGACAATTACGCAGCCTCGTTAATTCTGACAGTTGTAAGGGACCCATCAACTAAAAAAAAAACAAAAAAAAACAAAATACAAAAAAACCCGAGACCTAGAGAGGAGGGATAATTTGCAAGGTGGCAACGAGGAGTCGAGAGCTCTGACGCTGACTCCCTGTACAGTGCTCTTCCTTCCAGGAATCGGATGGTACCAAGAGCGCACTGCAGAAAAGCAAGGGGCGAAATCTAGGGGTTTGCTAAATCTGATTATTAAAAAGAACAGTGTACCAAGTGGAAAGGAGGAATGACGCGTGTGTGGTGAGGTCGATTTAAAAACTAGAAAGCGCTCTTTTTAGAAACCTGGCTGAGGTGTCCGCGCCTTGCCAGTTTGAGCAACTTCACAGAAATGGACCGGGAATCTGCCTCGGTCTCCTGCGGCGCTTCTGCCTCCGCCCGGCTCAGCAGAGGTCTTAAAAGATCCACTAACGCACGCGCTGCCCAGAGCGCCCGGCCCGGAACACAAACGTGGACAAGACTCACTACGGGAGTGGCAGCCTCTAGTCGTCTTCCATCAATTGCTCTGCAGAATCAAACCCAGGAAAGGTTGGCGAGGAATGTGTGCCCGGGGAACTGGTGATTTTTAAGTTTCCCGGGGGGGGGGGGGGGGGGGGGGCTCTATCCTAGTTAGCAGCAAAGCGAAAGCGAGGCACTTCTTTCCCTAGACCTGACCTCTCTGAAGGGGAGGGTCACACTCCATCCCCTGGGAGCGGTTTCTATTGTTAATTAAAAAAATAAAAATCGATTGCCTACCCAAACTGAGACCCATCCGGAGACCCACCCCGGTCTGGCCCTAATCTCCCCCTACAACATCTTCTTAGCCTGCTCAGCATTCAAAGAAGCAAGAAGCGAGTGGGCCTGAGGGTGCCGAGGTCCAAGAGGGGAGGCCTAGGGGAAGCGCCGCCGCCTGGCTTCTCCCTGCCGCCCTCGCGCACCGCGGGAGTTTTGCGCCTCGGCCAGACCTACCCTCCGCGCCACCGCTCCTCTGACCCGGGAACAGCAATTGACAAGTGCCCTTTCCCCTTTGCTCTACCGCCCGGG
The DNA here is from genome assembly GCA_003697995.1 of Taxidea taxus jeffersonii. NCBI lineage: Eukaryota > Metazoa > Chordata > Mammalia > Carnivora > Mustelidae > Taxidea > Taxidea taxus. The sequence continues at coordinate 102,070 of ML100708.1, forward strand.
AGGAGGCAGCCCACAGACGTGGCCTTGCCTTAGCAACATCACACAACCCTGCGGGGATCCCTGTTAATTAGCCGGAGAGCAACAGGGAGAAATGGACGTGAGTTAAAGGCGGCCCTCCTTTGGCAAGCCCGAGCTGTCCCCCAACCCGGCCCTCGGGCCGTCTCGCCGGGGCTCGGCCCTACCCCTGTCCCTGCAACGGCTGGAGGTTCCTGCGCGAAGGGCCGAGAAAGGCCATCTCTGCAGGACTGGGGTTTGCGCCCGGCCCGCAATGACCTCGGGGGCTACTTTTCGTTCCGCGCACACCGTCGCCTACCTTCTCGAAGGGCGTTCTGTCGCCTGCGCACTGTCGGGGTCTGGATGCGTCTCCAGCAGCTCCCGCGGACGGCCAGTGCCGCGGCCGCCTGCCGCGAGCAGAGCCCGCCTTCGGCCAGGCCGCTGGGGCTGGAGAGCCCAGCCCAGGCCTGTCGGGTAGAAGGACAGCTAGGGGGCCTGTCCCAGGCAGGGAGCCGGCGAGACGGATGGGGGAAATGCCACTCACTGTTGGGGAAGGGGGTGGGGAATCCCCAAAGCCCCATTTTCAGATTTTGGATTGAAAATAAAAACAGTGTGCGGGAGAAGACACCCCATTTCCAAGAATAATTTTTTTAAAAGCAAAAGAAAAAAACAGAAAACCTACCGACACCCACGCGGGGAGCGAAGTTTAATGAGCGGCTGAATTTCGTCTCTGCAGGGTAGGGAGGGGCCTTCGGATTCCTAAAGTAATTTTCAGACCCAAAGTGCCTGCGGAAAAAATAGATACACATGTTTTAAGAACCACAACGCACCTTTTTCGTCGATTTCGCTTTTACAAATTTTGGCCTTTGCAAAAACAAAAGGGCTGGGGGTGGGGTTAACCAGTCCCACTCGGGAGAGAATCTCTAGATTAAAAAAAAAAAAAATGGAGAAATTTGGCGGTGAGGGCCTGCGGGTTCCAAGGAAGAGCGGACTTTTTAATCTTGAGAGAGGACGCAGCCCCTCTGCATTTTCTGAAACAAACCAAGTTCCGAAATGGGGCAAAAAGTAGCCCCAAAGTAAAACTGGCCACAATGAATTGGAGTTTCTAGCAGAGGAAATCGCACCCAATAATAGGACCCAATCTGAGAAAAAGGGGTGTGGGCGGAGAGGTCGGGCGGCGGGAGTTGTTAACTGCGCCGCACAATGGAATTAATGAGATTAACCCGAGCAATTAGGGAGCCCGCCCAACTCGGCCGGCCCGCGGCGGGGCCGCTGAATGGGAAAGATTAGGTTAATTTCATTAATTTGCAATCCACAATCCCTTTTCAGGCCCTCGCAACCCCCTCCCCTTGGCACCTCTCCCCCTCCCCCCTTTTAAAGCCCCCCCCTCCCAGGAACAGAAAGGGCCAAATCTGGTTCTGTTTGTCATCTGCATATTACCAGGAACTAAATCCAGGATGACGTCGACTCAGTATAAAACCAACAAGAGGTTCAGCTGGTCTAAACTCCGTCCTACCCGCGGGTTGAGTTCAGCGAACGCTGCAGCGAGGGGAGGGCGGGAGGAGGGAGAGCGGACGCAGGGGGCGGGGAGGGGCGCGGGGCTGCGCGCTCGCCCGCGCTCTTTCGTTTTGGTCCGCCGCCGGAGGAGCGTGGACCCCCGCCCCCGCCCCCCGGCTTTGAGGCTTTTTCCCCGGCGCCTCCCCGCCGCCCCCCGGTCCCGGCGCGGGGCTCGGGGATGCCCGCCAGCATGTTCAGCATCGACAACATCCTGGCCGCCCGGCCGCGCTGCAAGGACTCGGTGCTGCCCGTGGCGCCCAGCGCCGCGGCTCCCGTCGTCTTCCCGGCCCTGCACGGGGACTCGCTCTACGGCGCCGGCGGCGGCGCCTCCTCGGACTATGGCGCCTTCTATCCGCGCCCGGTGGCCCCCGGCGGCGCAGGCCTCCCGGCCGCGGTCGGCGGCTCCCGCCTCGGCTACAACAACTACTTCTACGGGCAGCTGCACGTGCAGGCGGCGCCCGTGGGCCCGGCCTGCTGCGGGGCCGTGCCGCCGCTGGGTGCCCAGCAGTGCTCCTGCGTCCCGACGCCCCCAGGTAGGGTCGCGCTCGCGCCGGCCGCCTTGCCCCGGTCCTCGGTCCTTGGGTGGGCGGTGGCGTAGGCTTTTTTTGTCTGCACTAAGTTTTTTTTCTTGCACTAATGAACTACTCTCCCTGTTTGTCTTGGCCGATCGGGCACAGGGGTTGCATGTACACTTGCAGCAAACTTGAGGCGAGAGTTAGAGTAACTTACTGGCTGCGTGGGGGAGACGAGGCTTTTTGGGATTCCCTAACCGGCTTTGGGAGTGAGCGGGCGGACGCTCTAGCACGGTTCCCCCATTTCCCTGCGTTGTCGATTTCCGCGCGCCCCCAATTCCCGGCACCCCGTTGCAGAGGATTTTTTAGAGGGAGTGGGTCGCGGGCCGGGCCGGCTGGCGGTGTGCGCCGTGGCAAGGCCGACCGTGCGCCCTCCTCTGTCGTAGGCTACGAGGGCCCCGGCTCGGTGCTCGTGTCCCCGGTCCCGCACCAAATGCTGCCCTACATGAACGTGGGCACGCTGTCGCGCACCGAGCTGCAACTTCTCAACCAGCTGCACTGTCGGCGGAAGCGGCGCCACCGCACCATCTTCACCGACGAGCAGCTGGAAGCGCTGGAGAACCTCTTCCAGGAGACCAAGTACCCAGACGTGGGCACCCGAGAGCAGCTGGCCCGGAAGGTGCACCTCCGCGAGGAGAAAGTGGAGGTGGGCGCGCCGCCCGGCCCTTGCCGGCGAGTTCGGGTCCCCGCCGGCTTAGCTCGGCTCTGCAGCCGGGCTCGGCTCCGGTCTCCCTGAACTTGACCGACATCCCGCGGCGGCCCGGAGGCTGCTGGAGGGCGCTTTAGGCCCAGGAAGTTGCACGGAAATGCGGAAGCCGGAGCGAGTCTCCCGTCTTTTTGTGGGCGTGCGCGCGGGATCCCGGGTTCCGAGCCTAAGCCGGCGTCACCCGCGGCCGCCGAGGGCCCCGGAGGGGTGCCTGGGCGGCGGGGGGGTGGGGGTGCGGGGAGCGCGCCTTTGATCTTAACTCTTGTTTTGCTCTCCGTTGCGCAACAGGTCTGGTTTAAAAACCGCCGTGCCAAATGGAGGCGGCAGAAGCGGTCGTCGTCGGAGGAGTCGGAAAACGCCGAGAAGTGGAACAAGACGTCGTCTAAGGCGTCGCCCGAGAAGAGGGAAGAGGAAGGTAAAAGCGATTTGGACTCGGACAGCTGACGGCTGCGGGCCGGCTGTGGCTCTTGCCTGACTCGAAGGACTTACACAGACAGACGATGCTACTTTCTTGCACACGCGCTGCCTTGCGGGAGGGGGTCGAGAAAGAGGAATGAGGAGCTGTAAATAGTGTACAGATCTGGGAGGGCCGGCTCCTGGGGTCGGGGGTCGCTCTGGGGCTTGCAGCCCCGAAGCCCTAGACCGCCGGCGCCTCACTCCCCACCGTAGTATTTATAGTTAAGTTAACGGTGACAGTACAATAAAGTGATGGCGATGTAGACGGGCCACATTCTGTATTTCGTACCCACCTCCCCCGCCCCTTTCTGCCTCCCCCCCCAAAATCTACGCAGTCTTGTAGCTTCCAGAAAAAAGTGGGGCAGCTCTGACCTGTACCAGAAAAAAAAGGAAAAGGAAAATTCTGCGCTTGAATTCATTCCAGGACGGGTGTCCACTTTGTTTCTAGGTCTTCTGGAAGAGGTGGAGAAGGGAATTTGCAGGCTGTGGGGGAGGGGGGGTAGCATTGCCCACAAGAGAGGGGACAGCATGGGGTTCCTGTTCCCCTTGCTGCTGCTGGGAAGCCATAGCGGGGAAAGCAGGATCTGTGGGGAGCTGGGCCATCCTGGGAGCCACTCCCAAGAGCTGGCTCAGCCTATCCCTGTTCCCATGAAATCCGCACTACTAAGGTTGGAACTCTTAAGGGGCAGTTAGTTGGATGGGCATGCCTCTTGCCCCACATCTTTCTGGATCTTCCTGGCTGTTCTGCCAGTGCCCTTGTGGGGCAGCGTGACCGCCCTACAACCCCGCTGGCTGCTGTCCTGTCTGGCGGCTCTAAGCGGCGGACTGGGGCCCACTGGGAACCTCAGCAGGCACTGGGCCCATTGTCCTTTGGCCCAGGCATCTGGGGTGGCCAGGTCTGCGCCCTGAGTTCTGTTGGCCAACCCCGGTATTAGAATGTGGGGTGGCCACCAAGGCAGTTGGAGGCGGGAGTGCTGATGCCTTTGGTTTTATCCTCTGACCATCTTCCCTGTGTACTAGATGGGCCCGGGGAGGAGCACCCCCAGAGCGCAGCCGGTAGGTGGGCTGGTCAGCTTGTGAAGGACTGGAGAGGCAGAGAAGATTCTGGTGCTGGCTCAGCTGAGAGCTGGGACGCTTGGGACGGGGATGAAGACAAGAACGTGCGTGCTGTATGGTTCCCCAGACCCTGGGCCAGTGGTTCCTGTGGGTGGAGACCAAAGGCCTGCAGGAGTGGTTGTATTTTAGTAGCAGCTGTAGAGTTGTCCTTATAGCAAGCCATGTCACATTGGGCCATCACATTGGGAGTTGCTTTATTGATTTTACATAAATCCATTTTTTAATAGATAAGGAAGCTAAGGCTCCGAGAGCTGCTGGGGTTGGTGGATGTGTGTATGCGCCCCCATTCCCCACCCCCCCCACCCCCAGGGAGCCATGACCTTGTTCTACCTTTTTAGCAGCCTGGGGTATTTGGTAGAAGGACCCTCCAGGGGAGGACTGTGCATCCAGCCTGTGGAGCACAGCATGTACAGGAGGGCTTTTTACGAGAGGCAGTATTTTTCCCCCCAGCCTTTGCATGTTTAAAAGGAAAAGTAACTCCTCGTGGGTGAAGGGGACATGTAGGAAATAAGGAGGGACTCCCAGTTAGTCACCTGTTTAATAAGGAGGATCCCCTAGATGGAAGCAGGAGACCACTGTTTGGAGATCAGGTACCTAGAGGGTCAAGTTGGCTCATGTGTGACCTTGAGCAGATAACTGAATCCCCGTGGGTTTGCCCTTTCTGGGACTATAAAATGGGCACAGCCATGATCTCTGCTTTCAGGGCCTGGTGTGGACAGGAAAGGCACTGAACTCCTCTAGAGTTAACAGCTGGTTTGGGGAATCCAGCATGGCTACCTACTTTTAAAGTACTATTATTTGTATTTTATCAGACCCAGCATTTTGGGCTTTATGCCCCTTCTCGTTTTACCCTTCCAGAAACTCTTGAGGTGGAGCGTTTCCACCATTTTACAGGTAAGAAAATTAAGGCTCAGAAAAGCTAAGTACTTTAACAACATTCAGTTTCAGAAGATAAAAGGCATTTTTGCCCCAATTGTAATTATGTAATCTTTCCACTGTGTAATTGGGAATCTTTCTACTGATACTAGTCCTGATGAGAAACATTCAAGAGGCTGTTAACATTAATTACATCACATTACATTAATTTTCAAAAACAAAAATTACATTAATTTTCTAGCGAATCTTGCGATGGCTATTAAATCTCTTCCTTAGACCTCAGACTTCATGGTAAAGAAAACTTGCTCTGCACCCATCCTCCTCCATTGCTGTTTCTAGGTGCTGACTCCCTATAAACTGGGATCTTCCATTTTTTATCATGATCTGCATATGTCTGATCTGGAGAGGTGTCCGTGTCAGGTGACAGGAAGAGAGGGATTGCACGAGGAGTAGGTTCTCGGACATTTCTGCCCCTCAAGGAGCACCTGGTGAGAAGCTGGGACAAACTGCACAAGAGGGGGAAGGGGAAGAGCCAGGGAGCTCCTCCCTGCTCACCCTGGGCAGATGGCAAGGTGGCAAGATGAAGGTCCTTCCCTGTCCTTCCCACAGTGCTTCAGCCTAGGCCCAGCTCACTGGAAATACAATAAACATCTGGAACAAAGAGGGAAATGTCAGGATGGTCTTAATTATATGTAGTTCACCCACCTTTTGCATTCCCCGGTCAGCTGTGGGGTGCAAACTTTGTCTTAGCCCGGACGTTGGAATCAGAGAGGGACAGATGGTGTCTTGGAGGGGAAGGCACTTGGCCTTTAAGAGCTGCCTTTGGGCCTTGGCATTGTCTTGGAGACTTTGGTTCACGGTGTTGAAAGTGGTGTGCATGCACGCTGAAGGGCAAGGCATAAAGCAAGCGACTTCCTGAATGGCCGGTAGCCTATAAACACCCCCCACCCTCAAATGAAGGCGGTCTCCCCGTTGGACAGTTGAGAGCAGACTGAGGCACAGGGTGAACACAAGGGGCCAAAACCAGAACTGTTATCTTCAACGGACAAGGCTCTTACAATCTCCATAAATCAGGCTGCATCACTGAACAGAGAATGTTCTTTTCGGTGGGGAGGCAGCTGGGTGTAAAAGTTCCCCAACAGCAGATGATCGTGGGAGTGAGAGCACCTGCCTCTGGGGGACATAGGATTAATCTGCCCTAAAGTGCCAGAAAGATCTGGCAAAGAAGAATGATGACAATCATAGCTGCTCATAGGCGTCGCACTTTTCCACCATGGAGCCCTTCCACAGACATCTCTGGCCCTCCGGAGGAGAGAATTGCAGCCCATTTTGCAGATGAGAAGCAGAGGCTCAGGTAGATGACATGCCTTGCCTGGAACACATAGTAAATGGCGTGGCAGGTCCTGAAAACCCCAGACCTGAGCACACACACCCACACACCTTTTGGGGTGATAGCAAGGTATGAGGTAATGGCTTCCAGCTGCCCCACGTTGCCTGGGTCAAGCTGGCTGCGGGCTGACAAGTACGGAGAGTGGAATGTGTGGGGCAAGAGACGAGTTGCTTGTGGTTCGGGGTATGCTGCGTAGCGGGTACGTTCGCATCGTTGCCATAAGCTGTGCACGTGCCAGGCAGGGCCAAAGGGCCTGGAAATAATTGTTTTATAAACCGCACCCCTGGGGTGTGTATTTCAGTGACAGTTCTTGAATCAAATTGCCTTTTACTGACTTTGGAACTGTGAGTTCTTAAGCCTCATGTGAAGGACGTCATTTTAATGGGTACGTGTGAGATCGAAGCTGGTAGGTTTCTCTTTCATTTCTGTGTGTATGTGGTGGGAAGGGAGGCAGCTGGAGGCTGGGAGGTGGGGCAGGGTGATCTCTGTGACTTGTACGGGGTTTAAAGTGACTCAAGTAAAATCGTTCAGCCATCAAGACTCCCAGCCGGAGATGCCCGGTCAGGTCCCCCCAAGTTGACTTTCCCTCGTTCGTGGCAAACTGCAGATGGAAACCTCTGCCTTAAGGAAGATGGAATTCCAGCCCAGGGAGGGCAAGGGCGATGGTGACAGCTGTGTGACAAACTTAACTATTGTGCTTTGAAAAACACCTTCAGGTTGGCCGGATAATAATGCCCTCCGTAAGCAGGTTGGAATTAGGAACTGAGGAATGCCCCTTGGTTTTTGGTTGTCGCCGGTGTAGGAGTTCATGTGTGACCGCAGGACACGGACTGTAATGACATTAAACAGGACCACCGTGGATTGAAGCCAAGAAAGCATCTGATAAGTTGTGATAGGCTGTATTCTCCCTAAAGAGGTTTAGGGCGAGGAGATACAGGGCGAAGGAGAGACTTTGGTGTGGGTTTGGATTGCATTTCCAAGTTTTGTGAAATGACCTTGGAGTTTTTCAAAAGTAAAATGAAAACGGAAGGCGGCAGCCAGGGCAGAGCTCCTTGAAAGTTCAAGAAGAGATGGAGCCAGCTGGGTCTTTTGGTTGCAGGGGCTTCTCGTTGGGGAGACATGGTGTGTTCCCGAGGCCCATCCCTGGAGCCATGTGACAATGCAGAGGACCTCTGGCTTGGTTTTAAATCTGGGGGTGGGGCGGAGTGGGGAAAAGCGATTGTCTTTGGTAGTCCAAATGACCCTTGGGACAACAGGATGAATGATAGCATGTTGCGGTATTTTTAAGTGGGTCTATAATTTTTGGATTCCAGCAGTCCTCGGTTGTTCTCAAGTGTCCAGCCCTGGGAAGCCTCAGTGAAGAGCAATGTTAAGAATCCCTCTCCCAAACCGTCCTCTCTTCCCTGGGATTCGTTCCACTCGTACCTTCTGTTTTCCTAATCCTGAGGTCCTCTGGAGTCTGTGGACCGAAGCAAACAACTGGGTTCAGTCAGGGGAGCTGTGTTTTGCCCCGTGTTTGCCGCCTCCCTCCCTTAACCTGAGCTGATTTATGGAAGCTGTCATGAGTGAGATAATTTTAGCTGTGATGGACAGAGTTCAGAAGTGTCCGTATCCTTTCCTTCCTGATCTGCGGGTCCTAGAACGCGGAGCCCTGGGAATGCTCCCGGCCTGTGCGTTATCCAGGAGGCTCCTGACCACAGAAAACTGCCAGCAGGTTAAGGAGACAGATTCTCTTTGTCAGACAGAGGGAGGCTGAGCTGCTTTCCCTGGCGGGAACATTCTTTCCTTCCACTATTTGCTGTGCTCCCAATGCTCAGAACACATGGTAACTTGTTTAAAAAAATGTTTGTGTGTGTGTGTTGGGGAGGGGGAAGGTTGGGGCGGAGACAGAAGTAAATTAAAAGTAAGAAATTTTCAGAGGAAAGCAAACCCATGATGTCCAGCAGCCTGCCGTGAGAAAGTGGCGTATCACAGGTGCGGTGCCCCAGGTGGCCGCCCTGCACGTGGCCATGGGGCTGTCCGGAGACTTGACCTCCTGGCGGGGCCGTCCCTCCGGAGAGGGGGAGCTTGTGGCTGGGGACGGCTGGGGCCAGCTAGGTAGCGGCTACCGGCGTTCAGGCCGGCCTCGGGGCCCCACCGCGGTCTGACTCACATTGACCGGCCTCACCGTGACTGTGTCCACTTTCATTGTGTCCCAAGCAAATTAGTGACATCGCCCGGCAAAGGCCTAGAGACGCTGCCTTTCCAGATGGAGTATGCCTAATCCTCCTTTGAAAATCCTCAGTGCTAACCATGGCACCAGAAAAGGAGAACTGCTCCTCCTCTGAGAAACAGGGAGGCCCAAAGCGTTTGGAAAGTCCCCCTCTGCGAGGGAGACTCGGAATTCTGTGAAGTGGGAATCCCAGCTGGTGGTTTCATCTGAAGATGTTCTGACTCCGGGGCCAGATGGCTGGGACATGAGGGGATGCGCGTGTTCGACATTGTTTTGTATTTGAGGAATAAATATTTAAATCTGAAACCGAGTGAATCGCTTTCTACTAAAGTGGGCAGGGATGGGAAGTTGTGTGCGCTGGTGGATGTCTCCTGCTGTCCCGAACATCACCCCAGCCACGCTTGGAATTTTCAGAGAGGGTGCCCCCCCGCGTCGGTGGGTGCAGGATCCCAGCAGCGGGGTGGGGGCACTTCCGCTGCCGCGGTTCTGTTCTGTTTCTTCTATTCCATGTCTGCTCTTGCTCTCCGACTCCCAGGGTGCATGGGCGAAAATGGAGACCCCTGTCCCTTTGTCCACTGTGTGGTGAAGCCCTCCTGCTTTTGTTTCAGCGTGGGCCTGTGTGCTGACTGGTCTCCACCAGGAATGTGAGTGACTGAAAACCTACCCTTTTCTGGACTGTCATTAAAACTCTCAAAAAATTGTAGGTCTTTACGGTTTATTTTTGTCTTTGTAGAAGATGTACATGTATAGTTTTTCTTTCTTTAAAGAGGAGAGATACTTTTTGGCAACTCCCAGAGGGTGTTGTAAAGAAAAAAAAAAATGAATCTTAGGTTAATTCGGGAATTGACAAGTTTCATATTCATTTTCCTGGCCATGTCCTTATCTAATCCTTTCTAAGCCTTTGGAGGCAGGGCAGAGGGGGTAACGGTCATCTGGTTACATAATGGCTACTTCCATAGTTTCTGCCCTGTGTCTGGCCTAACCCCTCTGTCGTCTTTTGAATCCATCCTGTCCAGGTCCCCACGAAGCTAGTGTTGTCACCACTAGCAGAAAGTGAGATGACATACCCATTTGAGTAAGGTTGGATCTTAAGACTCCCAAGTCTACTTTTCTGTCTGCCCTGCTGGGCTTCCTGACTAAGGACTGGCCAGGAGGTCTGGGTTCGAATCTCAGCCTGGTGGCCAGCAGGCGATGTCCTCTGTGTGTGTTAGCCGCCTCATATCCAAAACAGGAGGATTATCATTTCCTGCAACACATGAAAATTACCTGGGGCTTTGCAAATGCCAGTGGTTAATCACGGGAAATGTATCAACACAGTACAACAGTCCTCACCAGCGCATACTCAAACAATAACGCTTATTCAAGATCTTCAACGAAACACTAGTAATGACGACCTCCTTTCAGCCCGCAGATAAGAAGAGGGTGCCCAGTGTCTAGTCGGTACTGTTCCAGGTGCTGGGGAGAGAGCCTGTGCCCTCCTAGAGTTTGTGTTCTAATGGAGAAGATAGTCACTCGCCAAAGAGGGTGTCATTTCAAGACAGCGTGACGTCCCGCGATGAAAACCAAGAGGAGAGGGCTGGGGGCTGCGGCGGAGTTGGGCTCTTTCACAGCCGGGGCTGAGGTCTGTGTGGTAAGGGGATTAAAGGTTATCTCCAGTAATCCTGCAGAACCAGGGCTGGCTGACCACAGCCCTAGGATTAATCTGGCCGCCAGCCTGTTTTGTCAATAAAGTTTTATTGGAACGCAGTCATGCCTGGTTCATTTACGTCTGGTCTGCTGTTGCTTTCCGCTGTAGAGGGGGAGCTGAGTAGTTGCAGCAGAAGCTACGGGGCCACAAAACCGGGAAATATCTGGGTCTAAAGTTTAGTTTAAGCTGAAAATGCAAACTGTGGCTAATAAGGGGTGGAGCAAGCATTTATACCTGTTTGCCTAATGTGTCATTTCCTTCTTGGCTTTTAGCTCAGCATCCGGCCCCTGTGATGGGGCCAGAGGGGAGGATATAAGGTGGGTCTGGTGGAACACAATATGGTCCCTGACTCCAGGTTGCTGCTTTCTCAATGATGTGCAAGAAACAATTTTAGAACAATGGAAAAACAGTGTGTCAAGAGGTACTCAATTATGTGGCATAGACTAAGAGACTAAGAGGGAAGAGAGCCGTAACCCCAGAAGGCTTCCTGGAGGAAGCAGGAGTCGCAGGGGGCTTAGTATTTGGCTCGGCAGAGTCGAAGCACCAGGACAGGCAAGTAAGATGGCAGAAAGGAGACGACCTAATGAGAGAGGAGGCTCACGCTCCCTCCATTCCTTCTCCATTTGCCACTCCCCTGCTGGGGGTGGAGAAGGCCTTGCGGGGCGCTGGATCCTGAACACAAGCAGAGCCACTAAATCAAGGCATATGGTTTGGGCTGCTCCACTTCTAAATGACCAGTGCCATGGTTGAGCAGTGGTGGGGTCCTAGAAGCTTCGGAGAGTGGATCCTTGGAGCCACATGCTTTGGGCACATGGTGAAGGGCTGGGGCAGGGGGAGGGGGTGGGGAAGAGGGAGCGAACCTTCAGGAAGAGGAAGCAACTTGAGTGAATGTGGGGAGGTGGGAGGGCAGGGGTGGAGGTGAGCCTTGGGAGGCTTTAGCAGGGTAGAGGCTGGAGGGCAATGAGGGCATGAGACCGGTGGGGTCTAGTCGGACTGTGCGGGGCTCAGATCACTGTTTTATAAAAACTAATCTGCAGAATAGGGGTCCCTGCCCTCCCAGATGTCGGACAATAGCCAGAGAGGCGGCCAGGGTCAGGCCAACAGGTGGACACAGCATGGCCATTGCCAGCCATGGGCCATTGTGGCCCCCTGGGGGCCGTGTCCTGTCAGCATATCCTGGGCATCCTTGCCATCTTCTATCAGGGGAGAAAAAACATCTCACTCGGAGCCTTCTGCAGCAAAGGGGTTTTTTTTTGTTTGGTTTTGTTTTGGAAGGGATTTTAAAATACAGTGATTTGTGGCGGTAGTTGAGTTCATCAAAGTGATTTTTCCAGATGCTGTAATTTTTGGGCAGCTGACACGTCAGAGCTGCCTCCTCTCTTCTGCCTCCCCGGTGCTCCAAGTCCCCCCTACAGCCTCAGGCAATGATCCTACCCCACGGGGGGAACTGTCCCAGGCACACGGGCAGCATCTCACAGAACGGCCTTCACGGCTCTTAATTCTGTGTCTATGGCAAGCATGGGATGTGGGTAGGGTGGGGTCTGTTCTTCCCATTTCACAGAGGGGGACCTGGATAGGCCATCAAGTTGCTTTCTTAAGATCACATAGTTGTGACCAGAAGAGTAAAAGAGCAGAAACCTCCAGCGTGGAACTTTCCATCTCTCTCTGGCTCTGTCTACCCGTGGGAGCGTAGCTGTTCTTTCTGGCAGTGTGTTTGTTTCCGCATGAAGTGAGGCTCAAGCTCATGCCCCTCCTGGTAACCAAATCCTCCCGAGGCCCCTTCCTCCAGGCAGCCTTCTCGGACCACTCCAGCCTTTCATAGGCCTCAGAGACTGGCCTGCTGACTCGTGCATTGTAAGAGTTTGTAAAGGGCGGGCTGGGACTTCATACAGACCCATACTGTCATGGTGGTCCCCTCCCAAAATAAATTAGGCTCTGCGTTTGCCAGGAAACCTGAGATTCTAAGGCTTCAGGGAGCAGATTTGCCCCAAACACCTGTCGCTACTGCCCCCCTCCCACCTCTGTACTGACATCCACGGCATTGGCAGAGAATCTCACCACTTCCATAGCAAGAGGGATCACCTTCATTCAAAACCTCTGGCAAAGAGCAAACCTAGGAGGAGTTCTGTTAATTCCCTGGCATGGATTTATTCTTAAGCAGCCTCACCCCAGGGATCAGACCCAGGTCAGTTTTAGTAGCGAAGTCAGTGAGTGTTGGCAAGGCCTTTGTAGTCCGAGTGATTGTTGCACACAGCTTCTCGCTGGGGTGAGTGTTACTGCATCATGATGGGGGGGCATGGCCCTCGAGGCTGTGAGTGAGGACAGGGTGACAGAGTGAGGGGCAGCAAGGGCGGAGGAATGGGGCAGAGAGAAAGCAGGATTTGCCATCAAAATTTAGGCTTCTACCACTTCCAGGCTCGGTGAAACTTGGCCACCACACTCAGCCTCTGGGCCTCAGTTTCCCCATCTGTTAGGGAGAGTCATTAGGCCTGGCAGGGTTGTTGAGAGGGTCACCTGATTTGATGAGTGTGGACCTCGGTGTGATGGGTCCTGCAATCAGATGTCAGGCAAAGTCCCTGGTGGCATGAGGACTTGACCTTGGACCTGGCGGGGTTGCTGTCAACTTTGACATTCTTTACTTCTACTGTTTGGTGTCTTCCACCTCCATTTCGCCTCCTAGAATGATGGAAGTATTGGGTCCAGTTACTAGCCCGGCCAGAGATGGAAGGCCCCTGCCATGTGTTAGGGGGCTCCTTTGGAATGTGTGCCACAGAAACATCTAGAACATTGAGCTTGTGCCCTTTGAGGGAAGCGTGGGGCTTCCATAAGCATTGGACCTCTTTCCTCTTTTCCAGGAGTGGAAACTATTTTCCCCCAAAGTTAGGTCCTCGTCCTAACCTCGGGAACCTCCAAATGTGCCGTTATTTGGTAATAGGGTCTTTGTAGATATAATTAAGTTAAAGATCTCAAGATGAAATCATCCTGGATTTGGGGTGTTCTTATAAGAGGAAGAAGAGGAGGGGCACCTGGGTGGCTCAATTGGTTAAGCTTCTGCCTTCAGCTCAAGTCATGATCCCAGGGTCTCCCTGCTCAGTGGGGAGTCTGCTTCTCCCTCTACTCCTCCCCCCTGCTCATGATCTCTCTCTCTCTCTTTAAAATAAATAAGTAAAATCTTAAAAAGAAGAAGAAGAAGAAGGAGAAGGAGAGGAGACTCACCAGGGAGAAGACCTTGAAACCCAAAGGCAGATGGGGGTGATGCCATCACAAGCCAAGGAACACCTGTAGCCATGCGGAGCTGGAAGAAGGCAAGGAAGGGGTCTCCCTGAGAGCCCCTGGAGGTACCGTGGCCCCATCCACACTGTAATTTTGGACTTCTGGCCTCCAGAACTGTAAGATGAAAGCTTTCTGTTGTTTCAAGCTACCAAGCTTGCATTAATTTCTCGTAGCAGCCCAAACAAACGAATACACCTGCTTTGTCCCAAAATGCTGTCCCCTAAATCTGACTCATCCTACTATTGTTTGTAATGACACTTAATGACGGCGACCCTGATTTGTTCTTTCTGACTCCATGGTGTCAGTGTTTCCACATTCCATTTCATCTGAGGATCTGCGAGAAGGCAGCAAGGAAACCCGATGGCTCCTTTGAACTTAGGAAACTAACATGATTTTCGTTCTGGAAACACAGGATGACATTTACAGGAAAAACATCTCCAGCCCTTTGCAGCGCCGAGAGTTGAGTGTGTGGCCTCCAGGAGAGGAGAAGAAGAAAGGCCAGTGCCCAGGCAGGCTGGGCTGGTCCTGCCCTTAGACACAGCTCACCATTTCTCTCCTCTGGGCATCTGTCCAGGTGGTTCCTCCTGTCCAGGATGCCTCTTCTCCCCGTGGTGCTGGCTCCTGAAATCCCATCAGTCCTGCAGAGCTGCTCAGGGAGCAGGAAGCAGGGAACTTATCACTGGCCTGATTCAGAGACTCTGCCTTCCCATCCTGGGTTCCTGGATAAGACTCCCACCTCCTCGATGGGCTTCAGTTTCCTTTCCTGTCAGTTTAGCTCAGCTTAGAGGGTGTTTACTAAGCCTCTACTTTGTATTAGGCAGAGTATTAGATGGTGGGGATTAAAGAGTGTTAGGACTAGTTATGTAGTTCTTGCTTCTGATTTTGGGACCTAGGAGAGATCTGTAGAATGAATGAGTGAATGAGTGCCTTTCGCCACCAGCTTGTGGTTCTCCTTTCCAGGACCTGCTGTGTGCGTCAGAGGAGAGGGGGGCTGTCCGTGCACACCTGCCTCTCCTTCCTCTGAACCCCACTGCGGGCAGGATGGACGGCAGAGTCAGCAGCAGATAGACCGGAGTGCTGTAAAGGCTACTGAATTTGGATTTTTGCTGAACGATGGGGCTCGTGCAATGTGACCAGGTATTTGGGTCTTCTTAGGTCACCAGGGGACTTAAGGGTGTGGTGATGATCCTGCCCAGAACCCAGAATGTTCCCAGAGATAAAATCTGATTGCTACAAACCCCAGAGAACCACCGATTCCTTGGCTGTGCTAGGGTTTGTGATTTCGACACTAGTCATTGTGGCACGGATTGGGGTTTACGCAGTATTTGTTGCTTTTATCTGGGCATTCAGGGTCCAGCTGGCTTTGGAGTTAGACACATTCGTTCCTCATTCTGGCACTAACTTATCAGAGCAGGGCCCCACCCTGATGGCCTCACTTCAAGATGAATGCAGGCTTTGTGACCTTGGCCACGTCCCCTAACCTGCCTGAGCTTCCTTTTCTTCATCCAGAACAAGAACGTGTAATATTCTTAGCCCAGTGTCTACATGGAGCAAGTCCTCAAGAAAACACCAGAACTATTGCCATCAGGAGCCCTGTGTCATGACATGATCCTGCCTGTCCAGTAAGCTAAGCTTAGGGGCTGAAGCAGGGGACAGGGAGGCGCACCCACTTCTGGCCAAGTTACCACCTCCCTTGGTGGCTTAACATAGGAGAGATGCTTCTCTCACGGTTTTGGGCACCGGAAGTCTGAAGTCGACCTGCTGGCAGGAGATGCTCCCTCTGAAGGCTCTCGGGGAGGTTCTGATGCTCGCCTCTGCCAGCTTCCAAGAGCCACGGGCAGTTGGGGCTCCTGGCCGCATCACACCCATCTCTCTGTTGTTGGTGGCCGGCTCCCTGGGCATCTCTGTGTCAGATCTTCTTCTGCTTTTCTCTGATAAGGACACTTTCATGGCATTTACGGCCCATCCTAAATCCAAGATGATCTCGAGATCCTTAATGACATCTGCAAAGACCCTTTTCCAACATGTGGTCACATTTAGGGGTTCCCAGGGTTGGGACGTGGACCCATCTTTTGGGGGCCACCACAGGGCCCACTCCAGGAAGGAGGAAAAGGAGGGACAGCTGTGAGCCCGGCAGAGGATGAAACATCTCTCATATATGCTCCTCCTTCTAAGAAGGTCTGTGGCAGACCTCTCCCTTGGACACTCACTGTCTGGTCATCCAGAGGTGACCCACTCGTGCTCTGAGGCCCCAGGACTATCCCGTGGCACCCACGGGGCACACCGACAAGTGCCAGGAAGATGACTCTAGTGGCAGCAAGGGGCAGCTGGGACTGGATACCTACTGTGTCAGTCAGTGTGGGCTGCCAAAACAAAATATAAGGAAGTGGTTGGCTTAAAGGACAGACATTTACCTTCTCATGGTTCTGGAGGCTTCAAGTCCAAGATCAAGGTGCCCGGAGATCCGGCTTTAGGGCCTGCAGACAGCTGCCTCCTCTCCTTGCCTTTCCAGGGCCCAGCCTCTGTGTGCAGGCCCTCCTGCTGTCTCTTCCTCTGCTTATAAGGACCTCAATCGTTTCAGATCAGGACCCCACCCTCATGACCTCATGTAACCTCAATGACCTCCTTAAAGGCCCCGTCTCCAAAGATGGGGGTTAGGGCTTCACCAAATGAATCTCAGAGGGGGGCATAGTCCAGTCTATCACAACCCCTTTGATTAGCTTTGCCAACGGAAGCAACGTTTTGGTAGGTCAGGCTTACCCGATGTGGCATTTCTGAAGTCCTATGCGATTGTTTCCAGGTTTGTTAATCACCACTGCCCATTGGAGCTTCCGCCAGGTATGGACATGTCATTAAGATCTTCGAGGGCATCTACTGAAAAATGCTGTCCTGAAGAGACACTGTATTTGGAGCACTGAATGCCGTGCAAGGATATTGACATGCGGTATATCCGGGGCTCGTTTCACCCCCTCCCTGTAAGCCAGGACCATGATTGTTGCATTTGATCAGTGAGGAGTTGGGGGCTCCGAGAGGCGGGATCTCCCAGCTAGCTACTGCCGGGGCGACACTATGAAGACACGGGGAAATGGCATCTGTCTGACCCCTCCTCCCATCATTCTTTATCCCTCTCTGCTCAGAGGAGAATCTTTGACACCCAGTTTGGGCACCTGCCACCTTCCCTTTTGTTCCAAAAAGGCCTGCTTTTTTCCCCATGCCACAACTTCTCCGTCCCTCTCTGGAAGGTTACAGTCCTGACTAGATAGAATGTCGTCCTCTTTGCAATCATCCCAAAGCCAGTTCTGCGGGGACGGCTGCTGGCATGCACAGAGAGCCTTTCCCCGGTCTGCGATTACATTCAATGCTTGGGGGAAAAAACCTTCCCCACGCATGGCAACGGTCTCCAGGCTGAGCTGAGCTGAGGGCTTCCAAGTAGAGGGGTCATTTGGATACTGACCAGCGTCTTCATGGGATGGAGGTGACCGCCAGCTAGCCAGCCAGCCACGAAGGGTGGGTGTGTCTCTTTGCAGCCAAGAGGGGGAGTGACCTCGAGATGCTCATTCTTTCCAGTGCGTGGGGAGTTCTTGCCGCTCTCCCCCGGAAATCTGGATGCATCTGCCTTTGCAAGAATGGCTCCTTTGCGGGGCAAAGGGGGAGAGACAGAGTAGGCGGTGGCAGGCCTCTTGCACACGCTTATCCCCAGAAGCATCTGTTGCCAGAATGCTAGAATGCTCTCTCGTTGGCTTTTGCTTTTGTTTGGAGAATCTCTGGAAAGGAGCTATTTTCAATCTTTTTGACCCCGCTTGGTGGAATCCTTGAGGCGGTCTCTACTTCCACTGTCCTGAGGGGTTGGTCTGCATTTGGTCCAAATTATGTGACCGCTGACAGATAGCAGTGACAGTGCTTTGGCAGGCGGGGTAGGACGGTGGTGGGAAGAGCTCTCTTCTGGGGATGGAGAGTGATGAGCTTGGCTTGGCTCCCCATGGCCCCTGGAGCTTGGTGACACAGTGAGTGGTTTAATCTCGCCGAGATATGGTTGCCTCAAGTAGAAAACAGAGCTAATAACTCATGCCCCTTTGTCCTCTCCAGGGCAAATTATGGAAGTCTTGGAAGCACAAAAGCAACTCTTTTCCTCTTTTCCCCGAGAGAGGGAGGGATGCGTGGACTCTTCAGAAATGGCAGAATATGATGTTGATAACAGTCCATATTTCTGCCTGTGGAATACTGCCTCTAATAACTCTTTTTATAGACCCATGGTAGAACATCTGGGAGGCCTGATGCAGGCTGTGTGACCATGGTCTGGCTTCCTGATGCAAGGATAAGCGAGGCATTTTCCCATCTAATGCTTGCGATCATGGGTGAGACCAAAGAATGTTCTGGAGAAGAATGGCGGCTTGAGGAGGAGTAGGGGCGTGTCCAGGATCTCTGGAGCTTGCTGCCTCTGGGAGGCGAGGGCCACTGAGCACAGTCCAGGACACGGGCCTCCCAGGAGGGCCCAGAGCACTGGAGATGAGGCTGGAAAGAGAGCCTGTGTCTCAGGTCAGGGGGTTAGGAGAGGCTGAGGTCCCCCGCCAGGCCTTCATTCGGGGCCAGGCAGACTTGAACAGCTTTGGAAGCTGAGTGAGGGGCGAGTTGGGTCGGTGGGCTCAGAGCCTGCTCCTGTGGGAACAGCCGTGAAGGCAGGGAGCAGACCTGCAGGATGGAACATTCTGGGCCTGCACTGACCCCCATGTCCCAGGTCCACAGGAGACCCTACCCTGCTGGGCCGTGTGAAAGAGTGCAGCATCCCTGTGGGAGCAGAACTATTTTTAGCCAACACTGGGACAGAGGTACACAGTGCAACGGGTCAGCTCTTGTCTTGACCCTGCCCGCCCCCTCCCCGCCCCGCCCGGGGTTACCCATCTCCACCCCACTCTGCCTGCTCCCAGGGCCCCACATCGGGCTTCACTTGGCTTGTCTTGTTTGCATTTTCTTCTCCCCCCCTCTCCCTCGCTTTATCCCCTTTTCCTGTCTTGTCCTTTTCTCCCCCC
>ML100709.1:0-24406 GCA_003697995.1 Taxidea taxus jeffersonii
GGGCAGGGTCGGAGGCGCGCTGGCCTGGCCAACTCCCCTCATGGCTTGCACCACGGCGCCCACGCCGCCTGTGCGTGAGGCCTGGAGACCTTGGCCCGCCCGGGGCACCACACATCTCAGCTGGGCATGGGGACTGCGGCCGCCCTGGAGGTCGGCACGCTCCCTCTCCTGCACACGGGCTGTGGAGGGCAGCTCCGGGCCCTCACCATTGATCGAAATGGCGCCGACGGCAGCCAGGGCGGAGGCAGAGGAACCTGCTGTGCCGCTGTGTGGGGCGCCACCATCCGATGGAGAAAGACCGCTCGAGACAGAGGGGAGACAGAGGGGACCGAGGCACCGGGATCAGGGCTGCTGACCCCATGGGCCTCGCCGGGAGCAGGGGGAACCTTGTTCTTCGGCCCTACGGGCACCTCACCCTGCGGTTGCTTCCGCACCTTCTTGTCAGATGACAGGGTGGCCATAATGCTAGATTCCCTCTCAGAGACGTGAGAGCGTGGCTGCAGGTGCCGCCTGAGTAGAACTCCGGGGGAAGGAGTGAGGATGGGCGTGCCCTGGTCTGATTTTCGCTTCTGATTGGTCGGCCGGTTGTCACGTGACTCTCGTCTTAAAGGAAGCGAGCCAACCTAGCTCCATCTGGCGCCAAACCAGACCGTATGCTCTGCGGTTCTGGGGACCGCTGCTGCTGGGTCCACGGTGCGAATTCCCCCATCCATACCTGGACCGCGCAGGGGCGGCGATGCTGTCTGTATAAACACTTTGAGTCACCCCCAAATCAGTTTAGCTTGTCAGCACCACTCTGGTGGTGAAACTTTCAAGCAGTGGCTTGAAAGAAATACCACACTTGCCAACGGGAGATAACCGCTGAGCTGGGCTTCTCTCCTGGAATCCTGACAGGACACTGGGCCTATGTGTGACTCCAGAAGAGACAGTCCCGGAACTCCTTCGGGCATCTGAATGACCCCACACAGGGCTCTAGTGGGATGTAGGGTTGGAGAGCGGCCTGAAGGCAACAAAAGGGATGGGCCCCACACTGCGTGGGCTGGGGATGTTCAGCACTGCCACGCACAAGAGGCAGATTTAGAATTTTCCAGTGGGATGCTTCTCCTTGCCTTGCCTCCTGAACACAGACTGGGGTTGCCTGGGATGAAGGAGGATACTGTCCTTAAATATGCATCAACATTTGTATAGTAATCCACTGCATAGTAATCCAATGGCGAATGTATAGTCATTTGTTTGACCTACTCTCTAGTTTCTGTAAATACAAATACACCGTGATGCACAGACTTGAAGTCCAATATTTAGACCAGATTTTTACTCGTTATTACAGAAGGGCTGCATTTACAGAAGGCCGACCCAAAACAGAAATGCATGGAAGAAAGCTAGCACCTAAATTCTGACACACCTGTCAGGCAAGTTACACATAGTTTATTTTATGAAATGGAATCACTTACCCATAGATACAGTTTGGTCACCTGCTTTTTGGGATCCAGAAAACTCTCTCTCCATGTCAATAAGTTATTTCCACAAGGCCATTTTTAAGTACAAAATACTCCCATTTATACCAGAAGCTTACATCTTCAAACATTCCAATAGCAACCAACTTTTCACCTTCTATAACACATCACTGTGAGGGACATCTTCTTACTAAAAATTGTTCATATCTTCAGTTGTGTCCTTGCTATGGATGGACTCCCAGATGAAGCAATTCTTGGCACAGGCCATGCACATTTGTAATTCTTGATCAAAATATTAGCAAGATGTTCTCCTGAAAGTCACTGTTAAAACAACTTCAGCCAAATGGAATGGGATGCTTACTGGACCGGAGGAGCAACTGGAATGAAACACAACGCAAAGTAGAATGGAATGGTATTTGGAGTGTTAAACAGTATGGAATGGGATGGGTAATGGATTCGAAATGGAATGCAGAACGGGATGAAGTGGAGACTAACTGCAGTGGAAACTGGAATGAAATGGGGGATGGAATAGGGACTTAAACAGGATATGGAATGGAAAATTGAACAGGATGGAAACTGAATGGAATATAATGGGTAAAATGGAATGGAAAGGGAAGTGGAAATAAATATCTGATGGCATGTGGAATAAGAAAATATGTAAGTAACCTTATATGATAAAAAGAATGGAGTGGAATAAACAGTGAAGTAAAATATGGGGAGGAAACCAATGGAATAGAATATGCAAGGTCATGAAATCAATGGACTATGAAATCTGCATGATAGATTTAGAAGTCCCAGGATGGAATAGCAACAAATGGGGTGAAACTGGGAATGAAATATAGAATACAAATTATAAAGGGTGGAATAGACAACGAATATAAATAAAATGGAATGGAATATGGAAAATGAAATACTAAGGAAATAGAGGATGTGCTTAAATGAAGAGAATGTGTTCTGCTCATCTACTGCTCCATAACTTGGTGTCATGGAACAATGACCATCTATCTGATCATGCTCAGGCGTCCTGTAGAGCTAGAATTCAGACAGGGCAGAGGGAAGATGACTCATCTCTGCTCTATGATGTTGTTGTCTGAGGCCTCAGCTGCGGAAACTTGAATGGCTGTGAGATCATGAGCAAAAAACACCAATCAGTAAGGACCCTTAGATTTTGGCCATAGCATCTGGGTGGATGGTGGAGCCACTTCCTGGAACTGGGAAGACTTGCAGACTGGGGACACAGTGGGAATCTAGTGATTCTCAATGGGAAAGAAAGATCTGGAAGAGTAAGTTTATTTGTCTGTCTGTTTGTTTGTTTTTAATTTGGCAGAGAGAGAGAGGGAGGGAGAGAGAAAGAGTGCAAGCAGGGGAGTGGCAGGCAGAGGGAGAAGCAGGCTCCCCACTGAGCAAGGAGCCCCATGCGGGACTCAATCCCAGGACCCTGGGATCATGACCTGAGCCGAAGGCAGCTGCTTAACCGACTGAACCACCCAGGCATCCCTGGAAGAGTAAGTTTCGTTTGCCTCATACTTTATATTCTAAATGTTCTCAACGAGCATAGATTGCTCTTGCATTCAGAAAAATACAGATATTTGCATTCTGGAAGGCAACTAATTTTTAGTGTTTAATTATGATTTAAGCTGTTGTAAGAAACCAGGCTCTCTCATATGCTACCAGATGGGGTTCTGCATTCAGAGCACCTTGCCAGATGGAAGTTTGACAAGACATATATAAACATGAAATCCATTTGATGCTACAATTCCTCTTCTGGGCATTGATTCTGAAGAAATATACATATATAAAACCACAATGTTATTTGATCAGAAGTGATTATTTTGGTGTCATATGTTTTAAAAAAATGGAAACCACTTAAATTTCTGGCAGGATGGTGGATGGTCCACAGAATAAACTTATGTAGAGCTTATGAGATGTTTCTGAAGAACTTTGAACGCTATTGGAAAATGGCTATGTTATGCAAATAAAAATTATGTTCTGGCTATAGTGCTGTATATTTATATCTATCTATCTCTCTATTATATATATATATATACCTAGAATTCGATGTATATTAAAATCTCATTTACTGTAGAGTAATGCTGCTCATCCAGGGCCACGGTGCCCTCCAGGGGGCACTTGACAATGTTTGGAGACATTTTTGTTTGTTGCAACTTGGGGAAAGGGGAGATGCTACTGCCATCCAGTGGATCAAAACTAGGGATGCTGCTTAAAATCCCTGAATGCACAAGCCAGCCTCTTACAACAATTATCTGGTCCAAATATCTGTAGTGTCCAGGTTGACAAACCCTGTGGTGGGGTATTTAGATCATCTGGAAAAGTTTAAAACAAAATTTAAATCACAGTCAATCCTGTCCGTGATCAATCACTACTGTTAAAAGTTTGATATGTGTATGTGTTGGATTTTCTGTGACAACTTTGTATTTTATAATCACCAGAAGGGCATATATGAAGTAAACTACTTCATTTTAAGAGTTAATTCTTATTTCACCATGCATTTCATAACAAAACATTTTTCAAAAATTAACCATATTAGTCCTTGCTTAAGAAATGATGTACCTTAAGAACTCCAGAATTTCAGCTCATGTATGGGGAGGGACATTCCACCAGTATCAATCCATCCTCATCAATCTCCTGATTTTTATCTTTCTGATGAAAGGTTTCATTTCCAAGTATTTACGTATTTGGTTAAACTAAAGAAAAACTGTGGCCCACAGTGCAATGCATCTGATGCGAAAGGACAGTGTGGTTGACTAACCGGGTCGTAGTAATCTCATTACCCTTCCAGTGACTGGTTTAGGAATGGGCATTCCCCGTCGATATTCTCCCATATCAATGAGATGCATGTCTGGGGTATGTTTTCTCCACGTGTCTCAGAGACACAACAGATTGCTTACATTAAAAATCTCCAAAAGTGTGTGTTTTTGCTATTACAATAAATAAATGATTTAGCATGGTTGCTGGATATATGGACAATTGGATTTCTATATACTGGCATTGAAATTACAAGGAGAAAGAAATGTTAAATGCCATCTATTACAGCATCAGAAAAGAAACACCTAGGAACAAATCTAACAAAGGAGTCCCCAAGACCTCTGCCCACATAGCACTTCTGAGAGAAATTAAAGACAACCTACCTAAATCAGACATGTGTCATGTTTATGTATTGGAAGACAACAGTATGAAAGTGAATGGGAGAGAGAATTCTTGTGAAAATGATCTATGGATTCAATGCATTCCCAATCAAATTCCCAGCGTGTTTTATATTTTCTTTTGAAAATGGAAATTGGCAAGCTGCTTCTAAATTATACATGGCTAACAAAGATCCAAGAACAGCCAAAGCCATCTAAAACAAAAAATAAGACTTTTCAGGACTTTCACAACCAAATAGCAAGACCAACTATGACACTGTTACAATTAAGATAGTGTGGTATGAGCACAAGAATAGACAAACAGGCCAAAGACACAAAGAGAAGGGTCCACCAACAGACTCACACAAGCAGGATCACCACATTTACAACAATTGTGCCACATAGAGTGCTCTGGGGAAAGGATGGTCTTTTAACTAAGTGGAGCTGAACTAACTGGATATCTACCCACTTGGGAAAAAAATTAACTTTGGCCCCTAACATATGCCACACACAACAATTAATTCCAGAAGTTAAAGCTTATTGAAAATAACATTATAAACAAATCTTTATGACCTTGGGATAGGGAAAGGTAGTAGAAACAGCACACAGAAGGTACTAATGACAAAATTTGGACTTCATCAAAATAAGGACTTTGTTCATCAAAAGACACATTTAGAGAGTGAAAAAGATAAACCTCAGAATGGGAGAAAGGTATTTGTGACGGTATTTCATGGACGTCTGGTGTTCGGGATATAATACCTCCTAAAATCAAGAAGGAAAAAAGACAATGCAATGAAAAACTGGCACAATATAAAACAGGACAGCCAACTAATTAACCGATGAGCAAATAAAAAGCTACTCATCCTCAGTCACCAGGGATATGCACATTAAAATCCCAGGGAGGTGGCACAGTCTTTTAAGCCTCGGACTCTTGGGTTTGGGCTCAGGTCGAGATCTCAGGGCTGTGAGATTGAGCCCGGAGCACTGGGCTCTGCACTCAGGGCGGAGTCTGCTTAAGACTCTCTCTCCCCCCCAACCCCCACCACCCTCTGCCCCTCCCCCTTCTTCGTGCACACACTCTAATTAATAAGTAATCTTTGGAAAAAATAAATAAAATAAAATCCCTGATGAAATATCTATCAGAATAGCCATGACAACTGACAATATCAAGATTAGGTGAGGATATGGAGGAACTCTCTAATGCTGGTGCAAGTGCAAATTGGTACCACCTCTTTGAAAAACTGGCACTATCTATCAAAGCTGAACATGTACATTCTCTATAACCCAGCAATGCCATCTGTATTAATAGTCTATTTCTGCATAACAAAATACCATAAACTCAGCAACTTAAAAACAATGTCTGTTTATTAGCTCATAGTTCTGTAGGTCAGAAGTCCATGTGTGGCATGCCTTAGTTCTCTGCTTGGTGTATCACAGGGTGAAATCAAGTGTTGGGCAGACTGTATTTCTTTGTGGAGGCTCTGAGGAGAAGTCCACTGCCAAGCTCATTTGGGTTATTGGCAGAATTCAGTCCCACTCTCTGCTCCTAGAGACTGCCCCCAGTTCCTTGCCACATGGACCCCTCCAGATACCTTTTCATGCTTGAGTCTCTCAGAAGGGGCCCGTTTTAAGGGCTCACCTCATTAGGGCTGGCTCACTCAGGATGACCTCCTTATTTGAAGGTCTACTGATTTGGGACCTTAATACAGCTACAAAATCTCTTTTCCCATGTAACATAACATAACCATCACAGGAGTGATATCTGATCCTATTTATGGGCTCCTCTTACACTGAACAGGAGGGGATTATACAAGGTTGAGGGTCACTTGGAGTCCTCTTAGAATTTTGCCTACCACAGTACATCCCCCTCTGGCCCCCAGTGATCCAGTCTGTCCCACATACAAAATTCACTCACTCCATCTCACGGTCTCCAGATTTTCACGGTATTAAGGCAACAGCTGAAGTCTAAGAGCTCATCAAAACTGCACAGCTCAAAGTCCAGAATCTCATCATCCTAGTCATCCAGATCAGGCATGGATGAGGTTCCTGGGCATAATCCATGCAGTGCCATTCCCGGGGCACACTCCCTCTCCTGCTGAGGACTGGTGACACTAAAGTGACAGACAAGCTATCTTCCCCAACACACAATGGTGGGATGGGCATAGGATAACAGCTAGAACAGTCTGGTTTGAAAAGGGGGGCAGGGATAGGAAGGCAGAAAGGAGTCAGAGTCCCAAAGCAGTTTAGAAATCCAGCTGGGAGAACAACAGCCAGAATTCTTTGATAAAGTTTCAAAGCCTAGAATAATCCTCGGTTCTTAAAATTCCAGATCTGCCTTAACACGCTGCTCAAGGCAGTCTAGGCTTTTCCTATTAGGCTATCCAAATTCTCCTACCTCCAACCTCTCCCTTAGCTATATAGCCAAGTTTGTCATTTATATTTTTTTCTTTCCACATAACCGCAGGCAACAATCTTATTAAACTTTCTGCCACTACGTGGTAGGGATTCCCCCTTCTTCCAGATTCCAATAATGAGTCCCTCGCTTCCTTCTGAGCCCTTACCAGCGATGTCCTTAAAGTTCAGATTTCTTATCCTAATGTCCTCCATGAAGTGGGGGGAACCGGAGGGGGAGATGAGCCATGAGAGACTATGGACTCCGAGAAACAGAGGGTTTTAGATTGGGGGGGGGGATGGGTTGGCCTGGTGACGGGTATTAAGGAGGGCATATATTGCATGGAGCACTGGGTGTTATACACAAACAAAGAGTCTTAGAACACTGCATCAAAAACTAATGACATACTGTATGGTGACTAACATAACATATCTTTTTAAAAAGACTTTTTAAATGAATCTTTTCAAATTAAAAAAAAGCTCATATCTTGAAAGAAGTTGCTGTGGCTGATATCGAAGAGATTACTGTCTATGTTCTCCTCTATGATTCTGATGGATTCCTGTCTCACGCTGGGGTCTTTTATCCATCTCAAGTTTATCTTTGTGTACGGTGTAAGAGAATGGTCGAGTGTCATTCTTCTACATATAGCTGTCCAATTTTCCCAGCACCATTTATTGAAGAGACTGTCTTTTTTCCACTGTATATTTTTTCCTGCTTTGTCGAAGATTATTTGACCATAGAGTTGAGGGTCCATATCTGGGCTCTCTACCCTGTTCCACTGGTCTATGTGTCTGCTTTTATGCCAATACCATGCTGTCTTGGTGATCACAGCTTTGTAGTAAAGCTTGAAATCAGGTAACGTGATGCCGCCAGTTTTGCTTTTCTTTTCCAGCATTTCCTTAGCAATTCGGGGTCTCTTCTGATTCCATACAAATTTTAGGATTATTTGCTCCAGCTCTATGAAAAATACCAGTGGAATTTTGATCAGAATGGCATTAAAAGTACAGATTGCTCTAGGCAGTATAGACATTTTAACAATGTTTATTCTTCCAATCCAAGAGCATGGAATGGTCTTCCATCTTTTTGTGTCTTCTTTGATTTCTTTCATGAGTGTTCTGTAGTTCCTCAAGTACAGATCCTTTACCTCTTTGGTTAGGTTTATTCCCAGGTATCTTATGGTTCTTGGTGCTAGAGTAAATGGAATCGATTCTCTAATTTCCCTTTCTGTGTTTTCATTGTTCGTGTATAAGAAAGCAACTGATTTCTCGACATTGACTTTGTATCCTGCCACGTTACTGAATTGCTGTACGAGTTCTAGTAGTTTGGGGGTGGAGTCTTGGTTTTTCCATATAAAGTGTCATGTCATCTGCAAAGAGAGAGAGAGTTTGACATCTGCATTGCCAATTTGGATACCTTTTATTTCTCTTTGTTGTCTGATTGCTGATGCTAGGACTTCTAATACCATGTTGAACAAGAGTCGTGAGAGTGGGCATCCTTGTCGTGTTCCAGATCACAACGGGAAGGCTGTGAGCTTTTTCCCATTGAGGATGATATTTGCTGTGTGTTTTTCATAGATAGATTTTATGAAGTTCAAGAATGTTCCCTCTATCCCTATACTTTGAAGCGTTTTAATCAGGAACGGATGCTGGATTTTGTCAAATGCTTTTTCTGCATCCATTGAGAGGACCATGTGGTTCTTCTCTCTTCTCTTATTGATTTGTTCTATCACACTGATTGATTTGCGAATGTTGAACCATCCTTGCAACCCAGGGATGAATCCCACCTGGTCACGGTGGATCATTTTTTTAATGTGCTGTTCGATCCTATTTCCTAGGATCTTGTTGAGAATCTTAGCATCCATATTCATCAGTGATATTGGTCTGAAATTCCCCTTTTTGGTGGGGTCTTTGCCTAGTTTGGGGATCGGGGTGATGCTGGCTTCATAAAAAGAGTCTGGAAGTTTTCCTTCTGCTTCCATTTTCTGAAACAGCTTCAGGAGAACAGGTGTTATTTCTTCTTTGAACGTTTGGTAGAATTCCCTAGGGAATCCATCAGGTCCTGGGCTCTTGTTTTTTTGGGAGGTTTTTGATCAGTGCTTCAATCTCATTACTAGATATTGGTCTATTCAGGTTGTCAATTTCTTCGTGGTTCAATTTTGGAAGTTTATAGTTTTCCAGGAATGCATCCATTTCATCTAGGTTGCTTACCTTATTGGCATATAAGTGTTGATAATAACTTCTGGTGATTGTTTCTATTTCCTTGGTGTTAGTTGTGATCTCTCCCTTTTCATTCATAATTTTATTAATTTGGGCCTTCTCTCTTTTCTTTTGGATTAGTGTGGCCACTGGTTTATCGATCTTATTGATTCTTTCAAAAAACCAGCTTCCAATTTCATTGACGCGTTCTACTGTATCTCTAGTTTCTATCTCATTGATCTCTGCTCTAATCTTGATTATTTCCCTCCTTGTGTGTGGAGTTGGCTTAATTTGCTGCAAAAACGAAAATGAACTTTTGGGACTTCATAAAGATCAAAAGCTTCTGCACAGCAAAGGAAACAGTCGACAAACCAAAGAGGCAACCCACAGAATCGGAGAAGATATTTGCAAATGACAGTACAGACAAAAGGCTGATATCCAGGATCTATAAAGAACTGCTCAAACTCAACACACACAAAACAGATAATCAGTCAAAAAGTGGGCAGAAGACATGAACAGACACTTCTCCAATGAAGACATACAAATGGCTTTCAGACACATGAAAAAATGTTCATCATCACTAGCCATCAGGGAGATTCAAATTAAAACCACATTGAGATACCACCTTACACCAGTTAGCATATCCAAAATTTGCAAGACAGGAAACAACGTGTGTTGGAGAGGATGTGGAGAAAGGGGAACCCTCTTACACTGTTGGTGGGAATGCAAGTTGGTGCGGCCAATTTGGAGAACAGTGTGGAGATCCCTTAAGAAATTAAGAATAGAGCTTCCCTATGACTCTGCAATAGCACTACTGGGTATTTACCCCAAAGAGACAGATGTAGTGAAAAGAAGGGCCATCTGTACCCCAATGTTCATAGCAGCAATGGCCACAGTCACCAAACTGTGGAAAGACCCAAGATGCCCTTCAACGGACAAATGCATACGGAAGATGTGGTCCATATACACTATGGAGTATTATGCCTCCATCAGAAAGGATGAATGCCCAACTTTTATATCAACATGGATGGGACTGGAAGAGATTATGCTGAGTGAAATAAGTCAAGCAGAGAGAGTCAATTATCATATGGTTTCACTTATTTGTGGAGCATAACAAATAACACGGAGGACATGGGGAGATGGAGAGGAGAAGTGAGTTGAGGGAAACTGGAAGAGGAGATGAACCATGACAGACTGTGGACTCTGAAAAACAATCTGAGGGTTTTGAGGGGGCCGGGGGTGGGAGACTGGGGGAGCCAGGTGGTGGGTTTTATGGAGGGCACGTATTGCATGGAGCACTGGGTGTGGTGCATAAACAAAGAATTCTGTTACACTGAAAAGAAATTTAAAAAAAGAGTTCAGATTTCTACTAACTGTCTGAGGCAATCAGGGCTTTCCCTAGTGTGCACCTCAACATTCCTCCAGTCCTCGCCCACTATCCAGTTCCAAAGCCACACTTACATCGTTAGCTGTTTGCAGTGGCAGCACCCCACATTCAGGTACCAAAATCCGTATTAGCTTCCTGTTGGTGTGGAATAAACGAACACGCTCCTAACAGCTTAAAACAACCCCCATTTATTAGCTCACAGTTGTGCAGGTCAGAAGTCTATGCCCAGTGTGACTGGCTTTCCCGCTCTGGGTCTGTCAGGGTGAGATGGCAGTGGATTTGCTGTACCTCTTTCTGGAGGCTTTTGGGAAGAGCCCCTTCCAAACACATCCATGTTGTCAGCCGAATTCCATTCCAGACTGCTGGAGGACTGAGGCCCCTTTCTCTCACTGGCTGTCAGCCGGGGACAGCACTCGTCTCCTAGAGGCTGCCTTCAGTTCCTCACCATGTGGCCCCCAGAACATGCTCTCTCATGCCTCAAAACTCTTTTTTGCGGGGGAGAGGGGCTAGGCCCTTGTAAGTGTTCCCCTGATTAGGTCTGTCCCACCCCAAACAATCTCCCAATCTTAAGGTCAACTGATCTGTGGCCTTAATTACATCTGCAAAATCCTTTTTGCTATGTAATTTCACATCATCGTGGGAGTGATATCTCTTCATGTCCACAGGTTCCATCTGCACCCAATGGGAGGAGACTGGAGCAAAGAGGGCAAAGACAAGGGTCACTGGGCATCACCACGGAATTCTGGTTACCACACAATCCATGTATATATCAAACAGAAGTGCAAACATGTTCTCCAAAACACCTGAAAAAAAAGTTCACGGCATCATTATTGATGATAGTCAGGAACTGGAAACAACCCGAACATCTATCAACAGCTGAGTAAATAAATACAGTGTGATATACTCATAGTAGAGAATGAAACAAGCAAACATCCCTACCTGCAACAACATGGGAAGATCTCAATATCAGAACATTGAGCAAAAGAAGGCAGGCAAAAAAAGACCCATGGTTGAGAATTCTATTTGTAGAGAGTTTCAAAACAGCCCAAAAAACCCTTATGGTGACATAGGTCAGAAGAGTGGCTAACTGTCAGGTGTAGTGATTAGAGAAGGACGCAGTATAGGCTTCTGGGGCACCAATAATGTTGTATATCTTGATCTCGGTGGTGGTTACATGCATGCGTTCACTTTATGAAATGTCATCAAATTGCTGTCACTTATGACTTGTGTTCTCTCCTCTTTGTATGTTATACTTCAGTAAAAGAAAATCTACCAAAAATAGTGGGGAAAAACATACATAAAATGCAAAAGGAAGGATGCCTGGGTGGCTCGGTCAGTTAAGCAGCTGCCTTCGGCTCAGGTCATGGTCCCAGTGTTGTGGGATTGAGTGCCACATCAGGCTCCCTGCTCAGCAAGGAGCCTGCTTCTCCCCTTGCCAGCTGCTCCCCTTGCTTGTGCGTGCTCTCTCTCTCTCTCTCTCTCTCTCTCTCTCTCTATTTCTCTCTCTCTTGCAAGTAAATAAATAAAATCTTCTAAAAATGCAAAAGGAACTGACAGAAACACACTTTAGAATCAAAATCTCTATGAACAACTATAAGCCAGCAAATTTGACAATCTGGAAGAAATGGATGCATCCCTAGAGACTAATAAACTATCAAAACTGAACCAGGAAGAAATAGAAAACCTGAACAGACCCATAACCAGTAAGGAGATTGAAGTAGTCCTCAAAAATCTCCCAACAAACAAGAGCCCAAGGCCAGACGGCTTCCCAGAGGAATTCTACCAAACATTTAAAGAAGAATTAATACCTATTCTCCTGCAACTCCCCCAAAAATAGAAATGGAAGGAAAACTTCCAAACTCATTTTATGAGGCCAGCATTACCTTGATGCCAAAACCAGACAAAGACCCCATCAAAAAGGAGAATTACAGACCAATGTCCTTGATGAACAAGGATGCGAAAATTCTCACCAGAATAATAGCCAATAGGATCCAACAGTACATTAAATGGAATTATACACCACAACCAAGTGGGTTTTATTCCGGGGCTGCAAGGGTGGTTCAACATCCACAAATCAATCAGTATGATACAATACATTAAAAAAAGAAAGAAAAAGAACCATATGATACTCTCAATAGACGCTGCAAAAGCATTTGACAAAGTCCTTTCTTGATCAAAACTCTTCAAAGTGTAGGGATAGAGGGTACATACCTCAATATCATCAAATCCATCTATGAAAAACCCACAGCAAATACCATTCTCAATGGAGAAAAAGTGAGAGTGTTTCCCCTAAGGTCAAGAACATGGCAGGGATGTCCGTTATCACCACCGCTATTCAACATAGTACTAGAAGTCCTAGCCTCAGCCATCAGACAACAAAAAGAAATAAAAAGCATCCAAATCAGCAAAGAAGAAGTCAAACTCTCACTCTTTGCAGATGATATGATACTTTATGTGGAAAGCCAAAAGACTCCACTCTAAAACTGCTTGAACTCATACAGGAGTTCAGTAAAGTGTCAGGATATGAAAGCAATGCACAGAAATCAGTTGCTTTTCTATACAGCAACAGCAAGACAGAAGAAAGAGAAATTAAGGAGTCGATCTCATTTACAATTGCACCCCAAACCATAAGATACCTAGGAATAAACCTAACCAAAGAGGCAAAGAATCTGTACTCAGAAAACTATAAAACACTCGTGAAAGAAATTGAGGAAGACACAAAGAAGTGGGAAAAGTTCCACGCTCATGGATTGGAAGAACAAATATCGTGAAAATGTCTATGCTACCTAAAGCAGCCTACACATTTAATGCAATCTCTGTCAAAATACTATCAATTTTTTTCAAGGAAATGGAACAAATAATCCCAAAATTTATATGGAACCAGAAAAGACCCCAAATAGCCAGTGGAATGTTGAAAAAGAAAGCCAAAGTTGGTGGCATCACAATTCCAGACTTCAAGTTCTATTACAAAGCTGTCATCGTCAAGGCAGTACGGTGCTGGCACAAAAACAGACACATAGATCAATGGAACAGAATAGAGACCCCAGAAATGGACCCTCAACTCTATGGTCAACTAATCTTCGACAAAGCAGGAAAGAATGTCCAATGGATAAAAGGCAGCCTCTTCAACAAGTGGTGTTGGGAAAATTGGACTGCCACATGCAGAAGAATGAAACTGGACCACTTCCGTACACCACACACAAAAATAGACTCAAAATGGATGAAAGAGCTCAATATGAGACAGGAAACCATCCAAATCCTCCTCCTGTGTGAGGAGAACACAGGCAGCAACCTCTTCGACCTCAGCCGCAGCAACCTCTTCCAAGAAACATCGCCAAAGGCCAGGGAAGCAAGGGCAAAAATGAACTGTTGGGACTTCATCAAGATCAAAAGCTTTTGCACAGCAAAGGAAACAGTCAACAAAGCCGAGACACAACTGACAGAATGGGAGAAGATATTTGCAAATGACATATCAGATAAAGGGCTAGTATCCAAAATCTATAAAGAAGTTATCAAACTCGATACCCAAAGAACAAATAATCCAATTAAGAAATGGGCAGAGGACATGAACAGACATTCCTGCAAAGAAGACATCCAGAGGGCCAACAGACACAAGAAAAAGTGCTCCACATCACTGGGCATCAGGGAAATACAAATCAAAACCACAATGAGATGCCACCTCACACCAGTCAGAATGGCTAAAATTAACGAGTTAGGAAACAACAGATGTTGGCAAGGATGCGGAGAAAGGGGAACCCCACTACACTGTTGGTGGGAATGAAAGCTGGTGTAGGCACTCTGGAAAACAGCATGGAGGTTCCTCAAAAGGTTGAAAATAGAGCTACCCTACAACCCAGCCGTCGCACTACTGGGTACTTACCCTATAGATACAAATGTAGTGATCTGAAGGGGCACGCACACCTGAATGTTTATAGCAGCAATGTCCACAATAGCCAAACTATGGAAAGAACCTAGATGTGCACCAGCAGATGAATGGATAAAGAAGATGTGTTATATATACGCAATGGAATATTATGCAGCCTTCAAAAGAAATGAAATCTTGCCATTTGCAACGATGTGGATGGAACTAGAGGGTATTATGCTGAGCGAAATATGTCAATCAGAGAAAGACAATTATCATATGATCTCTCTGATATGAGGAATTTGAGAGGCAGGGCATGGGGTTTGAAGGGTAGGGAAGGAAAACAATGAAACGAGATGGAATTGGGAGGGAGACAAGCCATAAGAGACTCTTAATCTCACAAAACAAACTGAGGGTTGCTGGGCGGAGGGGAGTTGGGAGATGGTGGTTGGGTTTTGGACATTGGAGAGGGTATGTGATATGGTGAGTGCTGTGAAATGTGTAAGCCTGACGATTCACAGACCTGTACCCCTGGGGAAAATAATACCTTATATGCTAATAAAAATAATTTTAATAAAATAAAAAGGAAGTAATTTACCTACAAAAAAAAACCAAGAATCAAAATCCCTTACTGTAAGTGTGAAAGCCCAAAGGCTATGAAAACCAGAGTTATTTTTTCTGTCTCATGTGCATGTAAAACATGACCTGAACTGACAGGAGGCTGTTTTTAGTGTTTATTTATCCTTCTCAGCATGAATATTTACGTTTCTCTGTGGAAATACTGTTTTATTAGATTCAGCAGTGCTATTCCAGACCCTGCTTATGGCTCTTACGTAAAGTGTGGTATATGAATTGTGCAACATCTGGTCCCAAGGGTTTCAGATAAGGGATTGTGGGTGGGTAGTAGTAAAGGGTTTTAATGCAATTTTCTCAGCTGAAGACAAGCACTAAGAAGGGCCACGGACTGTTTGTCAGAGATGGACTGAATTTCTTGAGTTTCTTCCCCAGCATTTCAAATGATATGTTTTCTCCTCCTTGGCCCTATTGATACAATAAGCAGGTTTATATGTGCTAGGTTTCAAAAATGGTCACAAATGAGACTTCTGGTTTCAGGTCCAACATATAAAACAGGGTAGAAATCAGCAACCCCTCCTTAAAACAAGAAAACACTGCAAAAGCTGAAGCAACCTCTTTCTTTTTTTGTTTGTTTTGACTCATCAGTGTACTGAGGTGGCAGGGTGAACCACAATATAAAATCTCGAGAGAGTGTTGAATTCAGACTGTCCAAACTGAGACCCGCTTTCCTGGATCAGAATCCTCTGCAGTCATAAACTGGCAAGAGCATTAAAAATGATAAATAAGTTGAATTGCTTGAAGCTGAGTGTGGACTAACGGGAGAACAAGAATCTGCTTCCCTTACCACTGAAAGAGACAAAGCAAGCATCAGAGCCAGTCTCTGATATGACACACATATTGGAATGGTTCAAATAGGGGTATTAAAATAAATATGATTAATTTGTTAAGGGCTCTAATGGAAAAATAGGTAACATGCAAAAGCCGATGGGTAATGTAAGCAGAGAGATGGAAATGCTGAGCGAGAATTAAAAGGAAATACTAGAAAAGTAAAACACAGTAACAGAAAGGAGGTTTTGTCGGTAGACGCAACACAATGGAGGAAAGAATTGGTGAGCTTGAAGTCATAGGTCAATAAAACCTTCCACACAGAAATGTCATGAAATTAAAAACAGAAAAAGAAAAAAAAACATAACTGAATGTCCTGTCATGTGAAATTGGAAAAAGTTTCACACATTCATTTAAATTCCAAAAAAGGGAAGAAGTAGAGGTAACAGAGAAGAAGGAAAATTGGAAGCCATAAGGGCCAAGAACTGCCAAAATAAGTGACAGACAGCAAACCACCGATTCAGGAATCTCAGTGAATACCAAGCAGCATATATACTAAGTAAACACACACACACACACACACACACACACACACACACACACAGAGGCACCCCTAGACTTTTTACAGCCAAACTATATAAACCTAAAAACAAAGAGAAAATGTTGAAAGAACAAACTAGGAGAGAAAATTCATCTGACCTACCGAGGAATGTGAATAAGAATTACAGCTGACCTCTTGTCACAACCCATGCAAAGAAGGAGTAGAGTGAGGGGCACCTGGGTGGCTCAATGGGTTGAGCCTCTGCCTTCGGCTCGGGTCGTGGTCTCAGGGTCCTGGGATCGAGCCCCACGTAGGGCTCTCTGCTCATCGGGGAGCCAGCTTCCCCTTCTCTCTCTCTGCCTTCCTCTCTGCCTGCTTGTGATCTCTCTCTCTCTGTGTGTCAAATAAATAAATAAAATCTTTTAAAAAAAAGAAGGAGTAGGGTGAAATGAAATATTTAAGGTGCTAGTGGGAAAGAAGATCCATCTACCTAAAAATCTATTTCCAGTAAAATATGAACAAAAAGTAAAGACTTTCTCAGACAAAGAAAAGTTGAGCAAATTCATCTCCAGGACATCTGCCTTGCAAGAAATGTTAAGAGATGTCCTTCAGACGTCCTGAAGGAAAATAATATGGGTCACAAACATGGGTTAACCTAAAGAAAGGAAGAGACTCGTGAAATAAAATGGAGGTAAAATAACATCTTTTATGTTTCTTATTCTTGTGTCATCTGAAAGATGACTGTTCTCTAAAGCAGGATAGCACAAGGGCACGTGGGTGGTTCAGTCCTTAAGCATCCACCTCCGGCTCAGATCATGGTCCCAGGGTTCTGGGATCGAGTTCCATGTCGGGCTCACTGCTCAGCAGGGAGCCTGCTTCTCCCACTTACCCTGCTTGTGTTCCCTCTCTCGCTGTGTCTCTCTCTGTCAAATAAATAAATAAAATCTTAAAAAAAAA
The DNA here is from genome assembly GCA_003697995.1 of Taxidea taxus jeffersonii. Taxonomy (NCBI): domain Eukaryota; kingdom Metazoa; phylum Chordata; class Mammalia; order Carnivora; family Mustelidae; genus Taxidea; species Taxidea taxus. Next base: position 17,333 of record ML100709.1, read on the forward strand.
AGAAACAGGAAAAAAAAAAAAAGAAACAGGATAGCACAATGTCCTGGGTCGTCATAGCATACAGATAGGTGAAAGGGAAGAAAGAAGTATCCCAAGCAATGGGAGGGAGGAATTAGGAATGCTCTGTGATAAGGTACCTGTAGGACTACACTTGAAGCCATATAGTGTTATTTGAAGGTGGACTTAGCTTAGTAAAAGTGTATATTGTAAACTCTAGGGCAACCACTGGAAACAGTTTGAGAAGCAGTGCAAGCAATAAGCTAAAAGAGGGGGAAACAGGTGCAAATATCAATCCAATTATATCAATAATCATTTTAAATGAGAATAGCCTAAGTACACCCACTAAAGAGAGATTTTCTGAGTGGACAAAGGACAGACCCAAGTATAAGCTGTCTACAAGAACCTCACACTCAACACAAAGACGCAGATAGCTTAAAAGTAAAGGGATAGGAAAAGGTTTACCATGTTAACACCAAGACAAAACAACATGCAGGAGCTACATTAATTTCAGATAAAGCAGACATTAGAACAAGGAAAACTGCCAAGTATAAAGAAGGGCATCACATAAGAATTAAGGAGTCAATTGTCCAAGAGGACACAACAACCCTAATTGTGTAGGTCCCTAATAACAATGTTAAACGGTGTGAAAACAGGCAAAACCTGATAAAAGGTCAAAGAGAAATACATAAATCCCTGATGGTAGTGAGAGATTTCAATACCCCTCTGTCACTCATTGATAAATCAAGCAGGCAGACAAGCAGATAACAAAAGGATATAGAAAACCTGAGCAGCATTAGCTATCAACTCAAACGACTTGACTTGTATAGAACACTCTACTCAACAACAGTGGAATCAGTAGCCTCTCAAGCTCACAAGGAATATTCACAAAGAGAGACCATATGCATATGTGGGGACACAAAACACACCTTTACAAATATAAAGGAATAGGACTCACACAAAGTAGCGCCTCACACCACAATCGAATCAAGCTAGAAATCAACAACAGAAAAGGAGATGGAGGGGTGCCTGGGTGGCTCAGCTGGTTCAGCGTCAGCCTTTGGCTCAGGTCATGGTCCCAGGGTCCTGGGATTGAGCTCCACATTGGGCTCCCTGCTCCATGGGAGCCTGCTTCTCCCTCTCCCTCTGCCTGCCACTCTGCCTGCTTGTACTCTCTATCTCTCTGTCAAATAAACAGATAAAATCTTAAAAAAAAAAAAGAAAAGAAAAGCGGATGGATAAGCTGCCTATGTTTGGAAATGAAACAAAACATTTCTAATCACCACACAGACAGAAGAAGAAGGCTCCAGAAAAAAACGTAAAGATATTTTGAACTAAATTAAAATGAAAATACATCAAAATTATTGTGATACAGCAATAGCATTGCTTTAGAGGGAGATGAATTTTAGAGCATATATTCACATACTGGAGAAGGACTGTAAAGGCCTATTTGGCCAAAACAGCTCTATTTCGTTTGAACAGCCATTTTGCTGTTTATGCAGTAAAACTTAAACTGACCCTGCGCCCCCCCCCCCAGGGGACTTACTTAAAAGCAAGTCCACAAAATCAGTCCCAGGTAACAAAGCCCAAAACAAGGGCAGGTCAGGCCAGGCGGAGACATCCAATCAGTGGGGGCGCATACTGTCTCCCTAGCTACCAAGGAGTGTGGGTCCGGCCTTTTGGGCACCAATTCTGACCAAGGTGATAGGCTAGTTGAAATATCTACTAGAGTAAATTGTAATTCAATTGGCCACCTGTGTGGGACCTAGCATGACTGTGCAGCTTTCTCTGTGCGTTACAATCTCATTGGCCACCTGTGTGTGGCCAGGCCCAACCACATGGCCTTTGCTCTATAAAGGTTAGTCTGTAAGGCAGGGAGGGGTCGCCTCTTTTAAGAGATGGCCCTGGCTGGTCAGTTTGATTCTCGATGCTTGGCGCGAAATAAAGCTTTGCTTGACTTTCGCTTTTTATCAGTCTGGTTCCTTTGACCATGGAACCAACAGGAGAACAATCTAAAACCAGTAACCTTAAGAAAGTAGGAAAAGAGAGCAATTTAAGCCTAAAGTAAACAGAAGGAAATACATCATTAAAATCAGAGCAAAAAACAATGAAATCGAAAGCAGGAAAACGTAGCAAAGATCAATGACACCAAAAGCTGGTTCTTTGCAAGGGCCAATAAGAGAGGCAAACCTCTTCTGGCCAAGAAAAAAATGAGAAGACACAACTTACCAATATCTGAGTGGAAAGAATGGGCATCACTACTGATCTCGTGGGCACTAAAAGGGTAATAAATAAATGCCATTGGCAATCCTGTGTCTGCAGATTTGATCCATTAGAGGAATTGACCAGATTCCTGAAAGACATTAACTACCAAATCTCACACAACAGAAAAATAGAGAACCTGAACAGTTATACCTTTACGCTCCGGGCCCAGACTTTTTCCTTGGTGAATTCCAGACAAACATTTAAAGAAAAAAAATGATTCCAATTTGCCACCATCTCTTTCAGAAAATAGAAGCAGGGAAGTCTTCCTAGCTCATTTTCTGAGGTCCGCATTTCCCCTCATCGCAAGACAGAGAAAAACATGGCAAGAAAGGAGAACTACACCTCATGATCTCTCGTGAACACTGTCCTAGAATTCCCCAACAACCTGTCAGCAGAGTGAATCCAACAATACGTAAAAAGAACTGTGCACCACAACCAGACGGGGTGTCTTTCAGGCACCCAAGACCAGTTCAACATTTGAAAATCAGTGGATATAGTTCACGTCGACTGGCTAAAGAACAAAAATCATACGAAAACATCCATCGAGGCAGAGAGCACCTGATAATTCAACAGGCCTCAGCTTAAAAACTCTCAGTAAACGAGGAATAGAGGGGAACATTCCCAACCTGACGAAAAGATCCGTGAAAAACCTACCGGTAACGTCATGCTGCAGGGTGACAGCCGGACACTGCCCTTCCCCCAGACATGTCGGCCATCATCACTCCTATTCAACATGTAATGGAATCCCAGCTTGTTACACAAGAAAGGAAAGAGGAGTTAAAAGGTGTGCAGATTGGAAATGTTGAAATACAACGATTTTCATTTGCAGAGGACACGATTATTTGTGCAGAAAATGCCAGAGAACCTACAAAACATCATTGCATTAATAAGGGAGTACAGTATGGTCCCCGCAACAGAAGGTACAGTATACACATGGCAATTGCTTACCTGTATGTGAACACCGAAGAACCAGAATTTGATTGTTTTTAAATTATCTTTTTAAAAAAGTATTAATTCTCCTCGGGTCTTTAACCATGTCCATTTCTGCGTCTTTTCTCACTTACAGTTTTGTTTCTTTTAGTTCCACTGTAGTTAAAAAACAATGTTGTATTAGTTTCCGGTGCACAAGATGGTGATTCAACAATTCCATATAATACTCAGTGTTCATCAAAATAAGTGGACTCTTAATCCCCTTCACATGTTTCACCTGACCTCCCTTCTGGTAACCATCTGCTTGTTTTCTATAGTAAAGAGTCCGTTTCTTGGTTTGTCTCTCTTGTTTTCCATTCACTTTTGTTTCTTTTTTTATTATTATGTTATGTTAGTCACCATACAGTCATCATTAGCTTTTGATGCAGTGTTCCAAGATTCATTGTTTACATATAACACTCGGTGCTCCATGCAATATGTGTCCTCCTTAATACCCACCACCAGGCTCACCCACTATTGTTTCTCAGATTCCACATATGACTGAAATCATATGGCATTTGTCTCTCTCTGAGTGGCTTATTTCACTTAGCATTATACTCTCTGGATCCATAGATGTCATTCCAAATGGCAAGATTTCATGCTTTTTTATGGCTGAATAATATTCCAGTGTGTGCGTGCATGTGCATGTGTATGTGTACCACATCTTTATCCACTCATCCGCTGATGAACATTTGGGCTGAATAATATTGCATTGTGTGTGTATACATATTTGTGTGTGTGTGTGTGTGTGTGTGTGTGTGTGTATGTGTATGGATTCCACTTCTGGTGTTCTGTATCACACACACAACACCAGAAGTGGTGTTCTGTATCACACACACACACACACACACACACACACCATATCTTTATCCATTCATCAATCAATGGCTGCTTCCATTATTTGGCTATGGTAAATACTGCTGCAATAAAAGTAAGGGCACATATATCCCTTCGACCTATTGGTTTTGTATTCTTTGGGTAAATACCCAATAGTGCAATTACTGGATCATATGATAGTTCTATTTTTAATTTTTTGAGGACCTCCCATACGGTCCTTCCACAGTGGCTGCACCGGTTTGCATTCCCACCAACAGTGCACGAGGGGTTTCTTTATCTCTATATCTTCGCCAACACTTGTTCTTTCTTATGTTTTGGGCTTTAGCCATTCTGACATGGATGATGCGATAGCTCGTTGCACTTTTGATTCACGTTTCACCGATGATGAGTGATGTTGTGCATCTTTTCATGTGTCCGTTGGTCATCTGTATGTCTTCTCTGAAGAAATGTCTGTTCATGTCTTCTGTCAATTTTTTAATTGGCTAAAGGGTTAGTGTCCAACTAACATTTCACCCCCCCAACTACCTTTTGCAATAGTAACCCTATATATCAAGTACTTAGGCATACTATAACCAATATATACAGAATCTGTGGAAAACCACAAACAATGATGTAGAAATCAAATAAAATCTAACCAAAAAGAGAGGTATTCCATATACATGGACTGGAAAACTCGCACTTGTTAAAATTTCAATTCTTTCCAGACTTACGTAGAGAAACAACACAATACCCATCTAAATTGCAGCAAGCTCTCTGAAGATATTGACATACTGATCTAAAACCTATAGACTCTAGAATAGATATCACAATTCTAAATACACCATAGATAACACAACTTAAAAAAAAGAAGAACAAAGGTCCAGGACTCATATTATCTGATTTCAAGACTTATTATAAAGCTGTAGTAATTAAGACAGTGTGGTATTGACAAAGAACAGACACAGAGTTCAGTGCATCAGATCAGCAAACCTGTCACAAGACCTGCACAGACATGACTCACTTGTACTTGACAAAGGTACGAGCACAGTTTGATGGAGAAAGAATAGTCTTCTCAATAAATGGCTCTGGAACAATCTGGAGTCCAAGGTCAAAAAAGTTTAACCTAGCCCCAGACCTGACGCTTTCGCACAAATTAACTCAAAATGGACCAAGAGCCTGTATTTAAAATTCAAACTATAAAGCATCTGGGAGGAAACATAGGAGATAATCAACATGACTTTGGGTTTGCTGCTGAGCTTTTATACAGGACACCAGAAGTAGCATCCACGAGAAAGAAAAAAAAAAAAGAAAGCAGAATTGGACTTTATTAAAAATAACAAAAAGCTTGCACTCTGCAAGACAGGCTGTTAAGAAATGAAAGGCAAGCCAGAGACTGGAAGAAAAATATTTGCTAAAAATCATGTCTGATAAAAGACTTGTATCCAAATATACAAAGAACTGATATAACTCAACAACAAATATACAAATAACTCAATTACAAATGGACAAAAGGTCTGAACGGACACCTCACCAATTAAAATATACAAATGGCAAGTGAGCATATGAAAAGGTGATTGAGATCATTTGGCACTTGGGAAATGCAAATTAAAGTAATAATGAGGTAACACTACACGTCATTCAGATAGCTAATATCCAGAAAACTGACAAAACTAACTGCTGGTGTGTATGCAGAGCAACAGGAGCAGTCATTCAAGGTTGGAGCTCTAAACCATACAGCAACTTTAGAAGACAGTTTGATAGGTCCTTACCAAAATTAGAGTCTTACAGTAATAGGAGACAATAATCATACTATTATGTATTTGCCCAACTGATTGAAAAACTTATCTCCTGTCAGGTAAAAATCAGCCTCCAGAATGCACCCAGAATTAGTATGGAGAACACTATTCAAGGGATGACGGTAACGAAAAGGGGTGGGGAGAGGCACTATAGTAACACAGAGAATACTCTGACCATTAGATCAGCAAGCAGCTCAAGAGTTAGGCGAAAGGCTCCTTCCTTTATAGAGAGGACCCAGAGAACCTAGGGTGGAGGAATGGAATGAACGCGTGGTGTGAACAGACAGTGAATCAAGGAGTGCTTCACCCTGAAGCCAGCCTACTCTCAGAAGGGGCTGTGTGCTGGCACCTACTGCCGGTGGGTCAAAGTTCAGAAACCCAGGGAAAGGACAGAACCTTAAGCAGAGTCTGATTAACAAGTATTTTTGCTCCAGGTGTTCAGTAAACACAAGTAGTTCAGCTAATCATCTATGAGTTGAGGAATGGGAGTTCGGAGGGACCGTGCCTGGTTTTGTCACAGCAAACAAGAGGGCAGCTGTGAATCTCACCCGAGTCATATGGGGAAGGAAGACTCCTTGCCATAAGCAGTTTCCTGGGACACAAACTGGGGAGATCTCTTAACCTTCATCGCTTTCCGGGATCACAGGACAGCAGCAAAGGCCAGCATCGTCAGTCCGCACAAAATCCTACACACCAATGTCTATAGCACCTTTACTCATAATTGCAAAACAGGGAGCAATCAAGATGTGCATCAGAGGTGAATGAATAAATGATCTGGCTGCATTCATACGACGGAATACTATTTGGCAAAACAGAGGAATGATCTTTCAGGCCATGGAGAGATATGGATGAATCCTAAATTCCTATTGATAACTGAAAGTAGTCAGTCTCAAATGGCTACGTGTGTGTGTGCGTGCGCGCGTGCATTCTCTGTGTGATCACATTATAAGAAATTGTGAAAAGGCAAAACCAGAGACAGTGAAGTGGTCAGTGCTTGGCAGGAGTTGTGTATGGGGAAATGGAATAGGTACAGGAGCTTTGAAACTACTATAGAGGTGGGTTATGGACTGAACGTTTGTGCCCCCAGCCATCAAAAGTCCTATGTGAATCCTAACCCCCCAATGAGATGGTATTTGGAGGTAACTAGGTTTGGATGAGAGTATGGCCTTCATGATGAGAGTAGTAGTATCTTTGTAAGAAAAGGAAATGCCCAAAGTTCTCTCTCACTCTG
>ML100709.1:24506-37588 GCA_003697995.1 Taxidea taxus jeffersonii
TTAAGCTAGAAAGAGTGTACTCATGTAGAACTCTCTGGTGTTCTGGTATCCTGATCTTTGCTTTCTCAGCCTCCAGACCTGTGAGAAATAGACATCTGTTATTTGAGCCACCGAGTGTATGGTATTTTATTATAGTAACCTGAGCAGACTAAGACATGACACTATGCAGTTGTCACAATCCATAGAGACTTACAACACACAGAATGAAGTTTAATGTATCCAAAATTTTAGAACATCATTAAAAGACTCAGGAATATCAGAATGGAATGCAGAATGTGACAAAAACTTCTCACCGTATTTCAAAGGCATAAAAAAAAAAGCCCACTGAAGGTTGTAAGGGAAACAGTGTTAACCTAAGCAACTTTGGAAATGAAAGAACATGATAAAATGACAAAAGGACAACTTACATCCTGAGAGAAAATATTTTCAAACCACACATCTTAAAAAGAATGAGTAGTGGAATTTACAAAACCTCTAAACTCAACAACAATAGCATCAAAAGAATAAAATACTCACAAATAAAATTAACCAGCGAGGTGAATTTATTACACTGCAAACTATAAAAAATTTGGGGGCACCTGGGTGGCTCAGTCAGTTAAGTGTCTGCTTTCAGCACTGGTCATGGTCCCAGGGTTCAGGAGTCAAGCCCCACATTGGGCTCCCTGCTCAGCGGGGAGTCTGCTTCTCCCTCTGCCTCTCCCCCCACCTGCCTGTGCTTGCTCGCTCTCTCTCTCTCTCTCTCTCAAATAAATAACTACAATCTTGAAAAAAAGGAAAACTACAAAAATGCTGAAATAAATTTTAAAAGGACGTAAATTAATGGAAAGACGTACCATGTTCATTTATTGGAAGACTTAATACTATTAAGATGTCAATAGTACCCAAAACGTTCTATAAATTCAAAGCAGTACCTGTGAGAACACCAATGACATTTTTTGCAGATATAGTACAATCCACCTTACAATTCATATGGACTCTCAAGGGACCCCAAACAGTTTGGAAAAGAATGAACAAAGGTGGGGGATTCACACTTCCTAATTTCAAAACTTACTACAAAGGTAGAATAATCAAAACAGTGTGGCTCTGGCATAAAGACAGACACAGAGACCAGTGGAATAAAATAGTCAGAAATAAACCTTTGTGCATGTGGTCAGTTGATTTCGAACAAGGGTGCCAAGGTCATTCAGTGGGAAAAGGACAGTCTCCTCAACAGGCAGTGTTGGAAAACCTGGAAGCCCACATGCAAAAGAATAAAGGGAGGAGATGACGGGAGGCCATGTGGTGTATACATGTGTACAGTGGGATCATTTTCAGCCTTCAAAAAGAAGGACATTCTGCAATATGTGACAATATGCATGAACCCTGAGGATAGTATGCTAAGTGAAATAAGCCAGACCAAAACAAGACAAGTACTGCATGATTCCACTTATATGAGGTGTCTAAGATAGTTAAATTCATAAAATCAAACTGGAATGGTAATTAACAGGGACTCAGGGGGACGGGGAAAACAGGCAGTTATTAATTATTAGGTAGTTATTAATAGGCAGTTATTAATCCACAGGTATAAAGTTTCAGTTAAATAAAATGCATAAACTGTAGAGATCTTCCACACAACATTGCACCTAAAGTCACCAATAACGTACAGTTAAAATTTGCTAAGAGGCTAGATCTCATGTTAAGTGTTCCTATCACAGTTAAAGCTTTTATCTAAAGCTTGCACTTCATTAAACAGTCTTCCTTGCATTGGCAACAAATGCTGAATAAGCATTTATTCAGCACTACTGTGTTCTAGGCACTATGGATTTCAAAATCCGGTCCCCTCAAGGAGCTCAGAGAGATGGAGGAGATAGTTGAGTAAACAGATTATCCCAAGAGAACATTGAGAGCATTAGGATAGCAATACAACACTTTGAGCGCTGGGGAAGCACAGAGATGGAGCATTTAACCCAGCCAGCTCATCAGGAGGCTACAGAGGCTTCTTGAGCACATGGCTTCCAAACTGTATGGAAAAATAAATAGGAAATTAGTACAGTGAAGATCACTTCAAGTATAGGGAAGAACATTTTTTTAAGTGCCCAGAAATGAGAGAAAGGATGATGCTTTCAGACAACTGGGATATTCTCTATGATTCATGGATCATAGGGCACAAAGACTGGGAAGGATAGGGGTTGAAGACAGAAAAGGCTGAAATTGTAGGAAGGGAGTATATCCTAGAGGACTTCATATTCATGCTAAGAAGCGTGGGCCATCCTGACAGCAAGGGGAGTCACGGAATATTATGGGGCAAAGGAGTGCTCTTGTCCAGTTCTGTGATGATAAAAAATGGTTTAATATTCATATCTTCCAGGGCACCTGGGTGGCTCAGTGGGTTAAAGCCTCTGCCTTCGGCTCAGGTCATGATCCCAGGGTGCTGGGATCGAGCCCCGCATCAGGCTCTCCGCTCAGCAGGGAGCCTGCTTCCTTCCTTCTCTCTCTGCCTGCCTCTCTGCCTACCTGTGATCTCTGTCTGTCAGATAAATAAATAAATAAATAAATCTTTAAAAAATATTCCTATCGGGGCACCTGAGTGGCTCAGTGGGTTAAAGCCTCTGCCTTCGGCTCAGGTCATGGTCCCAGGGTCCTGGACTCGAGCCCCACATCGGGCTCTCTTCTCAGCAGGGAGCCTGCTTCCTCCTCTTTCTCTGCCTGCCTCTCTGACTACTTGTGATCTCCGTCTACCAAATAAATAAATAAAATCTTTTAAAAAAAATAAAAAAAAAATTCCTATCTTCATTTTTAGATGTTCCCATAATGTGAATCTTGTGGTTGTGGAATGAGAGAATTTGGGATATCATACTTTGTTCTACGTGAACATCTACAATGTTGCCATGCATTATATCAGAAATTTTTCATATACAGGAACTTTTCTAATCTTGCCAACGTTGTAAAGGTGTTGTTATTCTTGTTTGACAGATCAGGAAACTGATGTTCAGAGAGGTAAGCAGATGTATCCATATCCATAGTTTTAGAGGTGGTAAGTGAAAAGTATGTGATGGAGGCCATCATTTCAGGTGGTGTGCTCAGTCTTTCCTTAAACCTTTGCCTCTGCTATCTTCTAGTTCACCACAACTCTTGTATTCACAAGAGAGGCAATATGGTGAGAAGCCAGGGGAAATAAGGTTGAGGGATACTTTGGTATAAGATAAGAGCACTGACACCAATTCAGGATATAGTGGCTACAAATCCTGAGCTGCAGGGGTGGTTTCAATATCCAGAAATCAATCAGCGTGATACACCACATTAATAAAGGAAAGGATAAGAACCATATGATGGATGCAAGAAAAGCATTTGACAAAGTACAGTATCCTTTCTTGATTAAAAAAAAAAAAAACCCTTAACAAAGTATGGATAGAAAGAACATACCTCGGGACGCCCAGGTGGCTCAGTCAGTTAAGCATCTGCCTTTGGCTCAGGTCATGATCCCAGGGTCATAGGATCAGGTCCTGCATCCAGCTCCCTGCTCAGCAGAGAGCAGGCTTCTCCTTCTGCCTGTCACTCTCCCTGCTTATGCTTGCTCTCGCTCTTTCTCTGACAAATAAAATGTAAGAAAGGAAGGAAGGAAGGAAGGAAGAACGAACGAATGAACATACCTCAACATCGTAAAGACCATGCACGAAAAGACCCACAGCTAGTATCATCCTCAATGGGACCTCCCCTTAGGGGAAAAGCTCTCAACTCAGTTGAGAGCTTTTCCCCTAAGGTCAGGAACATGACAAGGATGACTACTCTCACCACCTTTGCTCAACATAGTATTGAAAGTCCTAGCCCCAGCAATCAGACAACAAAAAGAAATGAAAGGCACCCAAATTGGCAAGGAAGAACTCAAACTATCAGTCTTCATAGACGACATGATATTCTAATGTAGGCATGTGATATGATGAGCCCTGGGTGTTACATGCAACTGACAAATTATTGAACACTACATCTGAAACTAATAATGTACTAGATGTTGGCTAATTGAATTTAAATTTTAAAAAAGTCTCCTCAGAGAAAGAAAGAAAGAAAAAAAAAAAGAAAGCCCAAAAAGCTTACAACAACACATACTAGAACTGATACAGGAATTCAGCAAAGTCTCAGGATATAAAATCAATACACAGAAGTCAGTTGCATTTCTATACACCAACAATGAAGCAGGAGAAAGAGAAATCAAGGAATCGATCCCCTTTACAACTGCAACAAAACCCAAAAGATACCTAGGGGTAAACCTAATGAACGAGGGAAAAGATCTGTACTCCGAGAACTATAGAACACTTTAAGAAATTGAAAAAGACACAAAGAAATAGAAAAACATTCCATGCTCATGGATCGTAAGAACAGATATTGTTAAAATGTCTATACTACCCAAAGCAATCTACACATTCAATGCAATCCCTAATAGAATGGCACCAGCATTTTTTGGAGCGAGCACAATCAATTCTAAAATTTGTATGGAACCAGAAAAGACCCTGAATAGCTGGAGGAATGTTGAAAAAGAGAACCAAAGTTGGAGGCATCACAATTCCAGACTTTAAGCTCTAATTACAAAGCTGTAATCGTCAAGACAGTATGGTATTGGCACAAAAACAGACACATGGATCGATGGAACAGAATAGAGAACCCAGAAATAGACCCTCAACTCTATGGTCAACTAATCTTCCACAAAGCAGGAAGGAATGTCCAATGGAAAAAAAGACAGCCTCTTCAACAAATGGTGTTGGGAAAACTGGACAGCGACATGCAGAAGAAAGAAACTGGACCACTTTCTCACACCATACACAAAAACAAACTCAAAATGGATGACAGACCTCAGTGTGAGACAGGAAGCCATCAAAATCCTTGAGGAGAACACAGGCAGCAACCTCTTTGACCTTGGCCATGGTAACTTCTTGCGAGACATGTCTCCAGAGGCAAGGGACACAAAAGCAAAGATGAACCACTGAGGCTTCATCAGGATAAAAAAACTTCTGCACAGCGAAAGAAACAATCAACAAAACTAAAAGGTGACCTGCTGAATGGGAGAAGATATTAGCAAATGACATTTTGGATAAAGGGCTGGTATCCAAGATCTACAAAGAGCTCATCAGACTCAATACCCAAAAAGTAAAAAAAAAATCCAGTTAAGAAATGGGCAGAAGATATGAACACACATTTCCCCAAAGAACACACACAAATGGCTAACAGACATGTGAAAAAATGCTCAATATTACTCATCAGGGAAATGCAAATCGAAAGCTAAAATGAGATACCACCTCACACCTGTCAGAATGTCTAAAAATTAACAACTCAGGAAACAACAGATGTTGGGCACGATGCAGAGAAAGGGGAATCTCCTTGTACTGTTGGTGGGAATGCAAACTGGTACAGCCACTGTGTAAAACAGTATGGAGTTTCCTCAAGAAGACAAAAATAGAGGGACGCCTGGGTGGCTCAGTGGGTTAAGCCACTGCCTTCGGCTCAGGTCATGATCCCAGCGTCCTGGGATCGAGTCCCACATCGGGCTCCTTGCTCGGCAGGGAGTCTGCTTCTCCCCTCCCCTCTCTGCCTGCCTCTCTGCCTACTTGTGTGATCTGTCTGTCAAATAAATAAATAAAATCTTTAAAAAAAAAAAAGAAGACAAAAATAGAATTACCCTAAGACCCAGTAATTTCACTACTAGGTATTTATCCAAAGGTAAAAGAACAGTGATTCATAGGGGCACATGTACCCCAATGTGGATAGTGCTGTTAGGAACAATAGCCAAAATATGGAAAGAGCCCAGAGATGTCTATCAACTGAAGAATGGATAAAGAAGATATGAAACACACACACACTGGAATATTACTCAGCCATCAGAAAGGCTGAAATCTTGCTATTTGTAAAGACATGGATGGAACTAGGAGGTATTATGCTAAGCAAAATACGTCAGTCAGGGAAAGACAAATACCATATGATTGGACTCATATGTGGAATTTAAGATACAAAACAGAGGAACATAGGGGAAGGGAAGGAAAAATAAGATAAAAACAGAGAGGGAGGCAAAGCATAAGATACTCTTAACTATAGGGAACAAACTGAGGGTTCCTGGAAGGGAGGGGGATGGGGGAATGGAGTAAATAGGTGATGGGCACTTGTTGTCATGAGCGCTGGGTGTTATACGCAGGTGATGAATCATTGAATTCCGTCCCCAAAAGTAACATTACACTATATGTTAACTAACTTGAATATAAATAAAATCTTGAAAGAACAAAATTAAGAAAATAGTGGCTCCAATTCCCAGTTCTGTTGCTTAGTCACTGTGTCTAAGAGGGCAGTTACTCACCCTCTCTGAGCTTCAGTTGTCCCTTTTTTAAAGTACAAATAAATTTACACAAACTTACTTCTGGGAAGCGAATACAATAATTTATGTCAAGAATCTGCTACAGGGGCGCCTGGGTGCCTCGGTGGGTTAAAGCCTCTGCCTTCGGCTTAGGTCATGATCTCAGGGTCCTGGGATCGAGCCCCGCATCGGGCTCTCTGCTCCGCAGGGAGCCTGCTTCTTCCTCTCTCTCTTTCTGCCTACTTGTGATCTCTGTCAAATAAATAAAATCTTAAAAAAAGAAAAAAAAAGAATCTGCTACAGTGCCTGGCATGCAGTGAGCCCTCAATAAACAAGAGCATGTATTATTACAATACCCACTGTGTAACTATGGGGAAAGAGCCCTCTGTGAGCCTCAGTTTTCTCATTTTCTGAAAATCCAATGTGATTCATGTGTGTCTTATGAACACAGTGCTGGGGACACAGTAGGCATTCACTAAAATAAACGATTACCAGTGTAGTATGGTATAATTACCATAGCCCTTGATGAGAGTCAAAATTGTATTCAAACATTGGCTTCAAACACTTGAGAAAGTTATTTAACCTCTTGGAGTCCCAGTATTCTTATTGGTCAAATGGAGATAATAGTCCTCAATTTGCCCAAGAGGCAGAGTTGTGAGAGCTGCAGATAATCTAGGTCAATGGCCTGGCACATAGGAGACATGCTACACAGGAGGGTTGAATACAGATTGCAGAGCCCTGAATCCCAGTCTTTTGATAAGCTGCTATAAAGCCTAGTAAGTGGATATGTTCTCTTTTCTTGAGTGAGAATGAGACATCAGAAAGTTACTAGTTTAAGTGAGAGCTAGAATCAGTTTCACAGCTATAAAGAACGTTATTCTAAAGGAGAGAGACTTGTGGTAGAGAATGATGATGGGTATGGTTTATTACGTGCCTACTGTGTACCAAGTACTCTCTAAGTAGAAATTCTAATCAGCCCTCCAGTTCTGCAAGACAGTTATTACCATCACCATTTTTATAGTTAAGAACTGTAACCCTCAGAGAGATTATGTACCTTGCCACAGTCACAGAGCTAGAAAGCAGCAGGTATGTCTGACCATAAGCCCAGGCTCTTTCAACTGTACAAAGATGTCTATGAAGTAAGGACTCCCACAATAAAGATAAAGAAAACAGGATTTGTGTGAATTTATTTAAAATAATAAAACCTAAAAAAAATTTAAAAAAATAAAAAAGATAATAAAACCTTTTTGTCATGACTATTTGCAGTTTAAAAATCAGTAACACCCCCTTTTTTTCTCCCAAGGGGGGGAAAAAGAAAGAAAATGAGCTGTGCTGGTTCTAGTGGAACTGGAATGGCAAACACAGATCAGAGGAGTGAGTTAATTAGTAATAATTTATGGTGCCTATAGCATGTGCCACACATTATACCGGAAGTTTTTCATATACAGAATCTTTGCTAACGTTCCCAACGTTGGTAAGTGTTGCTATTCCTGTTTGACAGATAGGGAAACTGATGCTCAGAAAGTCAGCAGATATATCCATGTTTTCAGCGGCGGTAAATGAAAGATATGTGATGGAGGCCATGCTGCCTCCAATTAAAGGACAGTCAAAATGGCACTGGAATTGTTAACAAGTCTGTAAATCAGCATATTAGAATTTTATAGTCTATTATGGGGCTGGCTCAGCTTCGGGTTATCTGAAACCTAATAAACCTGTAAATCAGACTCAAGTTTTGTCTCCATTTGTCTACGCTTGAGCACTAAATAATGATCACTCTTTATAGTCTTTTCTTCTCTATGATCAGTGTTAGTTAAGTACTGTATTTTTCTAAGTCCACCCACAGCAACATGTTTCTAGAGACGAAAAATTGCTTAACCCCCAACACCTGGGGTTCTCATTGGAACCTATTCCATGTCCTATTCACAGAATTTTTTCCATCGTGGATTTTCTGATGTCAAACAAGATAAGATTTCCAACTAAAGGTCTTTTCACACTCATTGCATTCATAGGCATTCTCTTTACTGTGAATTTGATGATGGTGAATAAGGTGAGATATCCACACAAAGGCTTCATTACATGTGGTTGCATTCTTCGGACTTTTCCCCATTATGGATATTCTAATGGTCATTAAGAGCAGATCACCTCACTTTTTTTTCCCCCACATGGGCTTCACAAATAGGGTTTTTCAGCACTCTAAATTCTGGTTTGTTCAATAAGGTGTGAACTCTGGCCAAAAGCTTTTCCATATTCATTACACTCATATGGTATTTCTCTACTATGACTTTCCTGATGCTGAATAAGATTTGAGCCCCAAATAAATGCTATTCCACATACATTACACTTATAAGGCTTTCTTCACTATAAATTTCCCATTAAGAGATGACCTCTGACTGAAGACTTTCTCATATTCATTACACTATAAGGTTTTCCCCTCATATGAGAGCTCTGATGTCTAATAAGATGTGAACTACTGCTGAAAGCTTACCACATTCATTGTATTGAGAAGGTTTCTCCGTATTCAGACTTTTTATGTGTCTTATATATGCTACACTGGGCTCAAAACTAGGATTACATGAATCACAAATTGGGGCTTTATCACAAATGGGATTTTCCTCTGATGACACAGAGTTTTCCCTCACACAAGAACTCCTGTCACATTCAAACAATTCATGGTTCATCTCCCTTGTGGGGCTTAGTCCATCGGCCATTATTCTGAAACTGTAGTCTCTGGAAGGAATGGGTTCCAGTCTTTCCCATGCTGAGTTTCCCTGGGATATCGCCAAACTGACTCACTTCTTCAAAGGCAGGGTCCTTCTTCAGAGAAGGGCCCATGGAATTCTGGCCAACAAAATCCACTTGGGTTTTAAGATTTTTATTTTTTTATTTTATTTTTATTTACATTATATGTTTAAATAAGATTTTTATTTATTTATTTGAGAGAGAGTGAGAGTGAGAGAGGTCACAGAGGGACAAGGAGAAGCAGACTCACAACCAAGGAGGGATCCTGATGCAGGGCTCAATCCCAGGACCCTGAGATCATGACCTGAGCTGAAGGCAGACGTTTAGCCCACTGAGCCACCCAGGCGCCCCGGGTACTTTTTGGTTAAAAATAAGGTTGTGTTCATATGGAAGATGTGGTCCATATACACTATGGAGTATTATGCCTCCATCAGAAAGGATGAATACCCAACTTTTGTATCAACATGGACGGGACAGGAAGAGATTATGCTGAGTGAAATAAGTCAAGCAGAGAGAGTCAATTATCATATGGTTTCACTTATTTGTGGAGCATAAGGAATAACACGGAGGACATGGGGAGATGGAGAGGAGAAGGGAGTTGAGAGAAATTGGAAGGGGAGATGAACCATGAGAGACTATGGACTCTGAAAAACAATCTGAGGGTGGGGGGGAGGAGGTTGGGTGAGCCTGGTGGTGGGTTTTATGGAGGGCATGTATTGCATGGAGCACTGGGTGTGGTGCATAAACAGTTAATTCTGTTACACTGAAAAGAAATTAAATAAATAAAATAAATTTTTAAAAATAAGATTGTGTTCATTGGGGTTTACCAACTGTAATGATAAAAATAAAATTAAAAAGTATCAACTGTTTTCTATATTGAGAATAAATCGATTGCCAGTCTGAAATCATGGAAGAAAGGATTACCGAATTCAAACAAATGCCCATTTGCCATCATATTAAAGGACAGGACGAGCAAGTTGATAAACAGGATCCTGCCCCTGCCACCACACTGGGCACACGCACATGCGTGTGTGTGTGTGTGTGTGTGTACACACACACGCACGCGCGCGCACACACACACACACACACACACGATATGTTGTTTTTAAATTCCCCCATATACTATCATATATTTTACAGTGAGCCAGGAAGAATGATTCCACTTCATAAATCAGGAATCAGAGACTAAAAATAAATGCCACACTCACATGGCTAGTAATAACAAATCTTGGACTAGGTATCATATTTTGAGAACTGTTATATTTTTGTAACATGCACACCAATTTGTATTTGAATTCATACTGAATTTCCTACTATAGCTATAATACCTGGAAAAGTATGTAAAAGATTTGAAACCTGTGAGGATTTTAAAAAGAGAAAGGGAAGACAATAAAGCAAGAGTATTCATGTTTCTGCAATGCAGCAAGAATAAAGAAGCAAAACTGAATCCTACTCAACCTCGAGAGTGCATTCCAATCTGTTAGAGAGAAGGAAGGGGGTTGGCACTGTGGGTGAAAGAAATGATGGAATCTGGGCAGAGTGTCCTGTACAGTCTAGACCACAGAGTTCTCTGGGGTAAGCTTATAGCCTTACAATCTTGGTTTAGAAAGAAGATTTAGACAAACATCTCAGATCATGTACAGTATGTTTCCTCTTAGACATCTCAAATTATGTATTGAAGTTAACCCAAAATCTTTTATCCATCTGGGTGCATCTAAGTTACTCTGAGTCTCCAGAATTAGGAGGAAGGAGGAAATGATAAATGGAGTTAAAAGTATGTATCAGTCAGGGTCACAGCAGGAAACAGATAACACTCAAACTGGGTAATTTCAGGAGAGTTTAATAAAGGAACTAATGCTGTGTGGGCAAGGGTATAAGAAAAGAAAAAGGATAATCAGCATCCCTAGGCTAGTAACTGAAGGGTGATTTAGCAACTCCAGGCCCAAAGGACTGAGGGGAAAGAACTTTAATATATATCCCAAGCCCAAGAGAACTAAGTATAGAGGGACACTATACAGAAGCTGGAACCTTCATTTGAAGGATGTAGCCAGCCAATGACGAGCCTACACAGAGGGAGCTCAGAGGCATAACTGTCACGACATCACTCTCCTACCCTTTGACCTGACAGGGCTTCCCACCGGACAACCTCAGTCAGAAGCCAGAGGGCAAAGTCAACTCCTGGGGCAAACGGCAGGGTGCAGAAGATTGGGAAATGGATCCGGAGACACAAATGAAAGACATAGAGCAGAGGGTGTTTAGATGGTTGGATATATTTGCCTGGCTTCCTCCAGGTAAGAATTGGACCATATAATCGAGTGATTTAACCTTTTTCCACCATCTCCAAAATCAATCAATAATCCACTTTGGTCAACCTCTGACAATATTTAAAACAAGATTCTCAGAGTGGAGCTTAATACCAAAGGTTAAGGAGGAAGGAAGTAGGAACTGGGAAACCATTCCATTTATTAGAGTGAAACAATATAAAATATTCGGAAATAAATTTGACAAGAAAAGCAGAATTATATGAAGAAAACCATAAAATCTTTTGGAAAGACAGAAAACAAAATCTGACTAATTAGAAAGATAAACTATGTTCTTGGATGAGAAGATTTCATTGATATCATAAAATTAGAATACAATTAATTCAATATTAACTAGATGGCACAGGATTTCTTATTTTGGAATTGTACAAAATAATCTAAAGTTTATTTGGAAAAATAAATGACCAAGAGCAGGCAAGATTATGATGAAAAGGAATAGTAAGGGGACCTGCCTTAGTGGATATGCTATAATGACAATATAATTACATACATGTATATATAATTAAATGTAAAATGAAGGTGGCAGTTAAATTTACATATAATTGACTGTTAATAATATTGAACTGCTGTCGTATAGCGTGCACCCTACAGTACATCACAGAATCCAGCTGAATTAGAGTTAAATATGCAAAAACCAATTTGAATGTTGCAAGAAAAATTAGGAAGCTAGATGTACAATATAGGAGTTAGAGAAGTCATCTACACTGGAAACGGTGACAGTTCAAAAAGATTGAAGACTGACATTTGACTACACACAAATTCAAATGTTTTGAGTGACAAGAGATATCATTAATATACAAATACAAATCAGCAAATACATTTTAATAAAGATGACAAGGGTTTAATATCCAAACTATATAGAAAGTAGTCTGACAAACTGACTAGCAAAAAGACACCTAACTTAAAAAAAATGGGAAAAGGGTAAGAATCAGGAATTCACAGAGTAGCAAATTAAACTGCCAATATATTAATAAGTATGGGCGGAGGGAGCCAAAAATCTATGGTAGTGAGATAAATGTAAATTAGAGAAATAATGAGATTATTAGTTTGCATAGATGAGATGGTTAAACATTAAGAGTTATAATTCTAATTATTAGTAAGGATGCAGGGAAAGGTTATTCCTATACACTGGTGGGAAAAATATCAAGTCTTAAGACTTTGGGAACTTAAGAGCCAAAACTTGTAAAACCATGTATTAAAACTACAGAGACACACACACACACACACACACACACACACACACACACACACATCTTGTACTCAGTAATCCAACTCCTGGATATCTTTTCCATAGAAATATAAGCACAAGTATATAAAGTCATATGTGTGAGAATGTTTGTAGTAATACTGGAAACAAAATTAAAGGCTCATCAAAACAAGAAGTGTAAATAAACTATAAGATACCTACACCACAGATATCATACAACCATTTAAAACAATGAATTGGAACTATATAAGTCGACTTGGAGATATTTACACAAGGTTATCATTATATACATAATATACAAGATATGGAGAAATACAATTAATATGGATACCATCATGGTAGCAATGACCAAAAAAACCTATGTATGTGTTTATACATGCATGCATGTATATTTCTATTGTAATGGACTATAAGAGTGCAGAAAAATATAGAAGAATATGTAATAGATTGTTTTATTTTATTTTTTTAGCTTTATTTAAACATATAATGTAACCCCCCCACC
>ML100709.1:37688-49939 GCA_003697995.1 Taxidea taxus jeffersonii
ACCCCCCTCAGTTTGTTTTATGACATTAAGAGTCTCTTTTGGTTTGTCTCCCTCCCGATCCCATCTTGTTTCATTTTTACTTTCCCTACCACCTTAACTCCCACCCCCGTTGCATCTCCACTTCCTCATATCAGGGAGATCATGTGATAGTTGTCTTTCTCCAGTTGACTTATTTCGCTAAGCATAATACGCTCTAGTTCCATCCATGTCATCGCAAATGGTAAGATTTCATTTCTTTTGATGGCTGCATAGTATTCCATTGTATATATATACACCACATCTTCTTTATCCATTCATCTGTTGATGGACATCTAGGTTCTTTCCATAACTTGGCTATTGTGGACATTGCTGCTATAAACATTCGGGTACACGTGCCCCTTTGGATCACTACATTTGTATCTTTAGGGTAAATACCCAGTAGTGCAATTGCTGGGTCATAAGGTAGCTCTATTTTCAATTTTTTGAGGAACCTCCATGCTGTTTTCCAGAGTGGTTGCACCAGCTTGCATTCCCACCAACAGTGTAGGAGTGTTCCCCTTTCTCCACATCCTCGCCAGCATCTGTCATTTCCTGACTTGTTCATCAATAGATTGTTAAAATGGGTTAATGAGGAGCTTCTTTTTAGAAAAGAAGGAGGTGGAAATTCAAGCCCAAAGTAAGGAAAATAGTAGACTGCATTAAAAAGGGAGACATGTATGTATAACCACATTTATGTTGTCATGTGTGGAGAGGTGGTTAAATTAAAATAATTTAAAAAATTAAAGCAGAAATATGATAGCATAATTTCAAATTAAAATGTTCAGCAATCTTAAAAATTAAAGGTGTGATTCTGCACATTAAAAACTCAATAGATGGGGTGCCTGGGTGGCCCAGTCAGTTAAGCATCTGACTCTTGGTTTTGGCTCAGGTCACGATTTCATGGGTCCTGACATCGAGCCCCACATTGGGCTCTGTGCTCAGTGGAAATTCAGCTTAAAATTCTCTCTCTCCCTCTCCCTCTGCCCCTCACCCCCCCCACACACCCCCGGCTATTGTGTGCACAAGTGTGTGTGCATTTGCCTTCTCTCTCTCACAAACAAATATAAATTTTAGTTTAAAAAAACCCAATGGATGGAACAGAGGGAACACTTCCCAACTCACTCTGTGAGGCCAACATTACCCTAATACCAAATTAGATAAAGACACTACAAGAATGGAAAATTGC
Source organism: Taxidea taxus jeffersonii (assembly GCA_003697995.1). Taxonomy (NCBI): domain Eukaryota; kingdom Metazoa; phylum Chordata; class Mammalia; order Carnivora; family Mustelidae; genus Taxidea; species Taxidea taxus. The sequence continues at coordinate 38,893 of ML100709.1, forward strand.
AGACCAATATATCTCATGACACAGATGCAAAAATATTCAACAAATATTTACCAAGTCAAATCCAATGATATATTAAAAGAATTATATACCACAGCCAAATGGGATTTATTCCAGGTATGTAAATCCAGTTCAAAATGCAAAAATCAATTAAGGTAATCCATCCCATCAACATACGATCATACGGTCATATTGTTCAATGCATAAAAAAAACAATTGACAAAAACGCAAAAGCCATTCATGACAAAAACTGTCAGCAAAGTAGGAATACTGGGGAAATTCCTCAGCTTAATAAAGAACATCTACTAAAAACGTACATATAACATCACACTTCTCAGGGATTAACTAAGTGCTTTTCTGCTAACATCAGGAATAAGGTCACCAATTCTATTCTCACCAATCCTATTCAACAGCAACGTCCTAGCTAATGTAAGAAGACAACACAAGACAAGAAAATGTATACAGATTGGGGCACTTCTGATGTTCCTTCTCCTATGAGGACCTTGGGCCCCAGATCCACATGTGAAGGGTGCAGTCTCTAACCTGGAGTGGGGTAGAGGCAGGCCAGCCCCCCTTCTTGCCTTCGGGGCCACCGGCCTCAGGATCAGACCGTGGCCCAGAGCTTGAAAAACATAGAGGGACATGGGCAAGGTGCTAAAGTTGCTGCTGGGGGCCGGCGCCATGGCCTACAGCATTCATGAGTCTGTTTCACCACAGAAAGTGGGCACAGAGCCATTTTCTCTAATCAGATGAGGGCCTTCACTTCAGGACCCCCTGATTCCAGGACCCTATCATCTAGGACATTCAGGCTAGACCCTAAAAAATTTCCTCTCCCGAGGGTGGTGGCATTACATTATATGTTTAAATAAAAAAATAAAATAAAATAAATTTCCTCTCCCACAGGCACGAAAGACCTGCAGGTGCTAAGAATCTTCCTGTGAGTGCTGTCTCAACCCAATGTCATGGAGCTTCCCAGCATGTACCAGTGCCTAGGGCTAGACTAGGAGGAGTTAGGACTGCCATCAGCTGTCAAGGAGGTGCTCAAGGGTGGTGTGGCCAAGTTCAATGCCTCGCAGCCAATTACCCAGAGAGCCCAGACATCCTTGTCGATCTCATGGATGCTGACAGAGAGGGCTGAGGAATTTGGCCTTATCCTGGATGAGGTAGTCATCACAGAGCTGAGCTTTAGCTGAAAGAGTACACAGCTGCTATGGAAGCCAGACAAGTAGCTCAGCAGGAGGCCCAGGGAGCCCAGTTTCAGGTGGAAAGAGTAAAGCAGGAACAGCAGCAGAAGACTGTATAGGCTGAAGGTGAGGCTGAGGCCACCAGGATGCTTGGAGAAGCCCTGAGCAAGAACCCCGGCTATGTTGGACTGGGCAAGATCCAGGAAGCCCAGAACATCTCCAAGACGACCGCCACATCACAGAATTGTATCTATCTCACTGCTGAAAACCATGTGCTCAATGTACAGGATGAAATTTTCACTTTGAAAACTGACAGCCTTATCAAGGGTAAGAAATGAGTCTCCCCAGCCCCAGAGAAAAAGTGAATCTGCTTCTCCCCTGGTTTTTGAGGAGCCAGCGCGGGGTCCACTAGACCCCTATCCTGCCCCCAGTATCATGCCATAGTCCACTCTGTGTCAGTTCTCCCAGACCTTCCTAGATGAACGTAGACTGGCCAGTTTTCAAGGGAATGACCTTTCTCTTCCTGGTGTTGGCCAGGGGTGTTGGGACAGTATGATTTCTGAGTGATTTTGTACAGTATCGGTTCCTCCTTCCAGGTTGGGGGTGATAACCACCATCCCAGGAATTCTCAATAAAAAGAAATAATGAAAGCTATACAGATTGGAAGGAAGAAATAAAACTGCCATTGTTTGCAGATGTCATGATTGTCTATGTAGAAAATCCCAAAGGGTTCTAACCCAAGATGCCAATGTAGGAAGATCCTGAACTTACCTCCTTTGTGGACATAGCAAATCTATACCTATTTATACAGCAATTCCTCCTGAAGAAGAACAGAGAACTGACTGAACAGCTTCTGCACAACAAAAGATAGAGAGACCACACAGAGAACATTGAGCTGGAGACACAGTAAGGGAATCCCACCCCCGATGCTGCCAACTGCAGTGAGGAGTGAGAGCACTGGGGCACCATGAGCAGATTCCTCTGCCCTGGGGCACAGGAAAAAAAAAGCTTAAAAGATGGCTTAAAAGAGCAACTGGAACATAAAGGATCCTGCCTCAGATCTCCACCAAATGGCAGGGGAGCTACTAGAACTCTCTCTGGGTCTCGAGGCCTGGCAAGTGCTATGGCTTACATTCCTCCACCACCTTAATAGCCTGGATGGGAGCAGGGGCCAGGTGCCATTGCTGGCCTACCACCTCAGCCCCCAGCCCCAGCCCACACCAGCCCAAGAAGTCCCACCAAGGCAGCCACAGTGCACCGCACAGTGGGACACACCTGGTTAACGATCACTACAATTCCAGCTGATAGGTGCAAAGCACTCCAGAACTCTCCAGGCCCACACCAGTCAGTGCCAGATGACTTCCTAGGGCACTCCTGGCACAGAGCACTCTGGACCCTCCTGGTTCATGTCTGCTTTGGCTCTAATGACACCACCAGGACACACCAGTTCATGCCCCACCTCAGTTCCTGCCATGCAGTGAGGGCATCCACTGTGCTGAGCACTGGCAGACCACCACCTGCTCTCACTTCAGCTTCAACTGTCCTGCCAGGATACCCTCTGTGTGGAGAGCACCAGAACCACCCCAGCCCATGCCCACTTCACCTCAAACAATCCCATGAGAACAGCCCCAGTACAGACTCCCCCAGGATCCAAGCCCACACCAGCCACAGCTCTAGCTATCCAGGCAAAGTCACCAGGCACAGTCTACACAGGGGATGAGCATAGAACCATTCTTGGAAGGTTAGAAGAAGTAGCTGTTCTACCTAATTCATAGAAACAAACACAGAAAGTCTAGCCAAATGAGGATACAAAGGAATATGGTCCAAAAGAAAGAACAAGCAAAACCTCAGAAAAAGAACTAAATGAAACGGAGATAACCATTCTACCTGATAAGAAGTTCGAAGTCATGGTCATAAAGGTATTCACCAGGCTGTAGAGAAGAATGGATGAACTTAGCGAGAACTTCAACAAAGAGAAAATATATCAGGGTGCCTGAGTGGCTCAGTTGGTTAAGTGCCTACCTTTGGCTCAGGTCATGATCCCAGGCCCCCTGCTCAGTGGGGAGACTGTTTATTGCTCTCCCTCTCCCTCTGCCACTCCCCTGCTTGTGCTCTCTCACTCTCTCCCTGTCAAATAAACAAATAAAATATTTTAAAAAGAGATAGAAAATTTAAAAAAGAACCAATCAGGGTTGAAAAATGCAATGACCAAAATGAAAAATGCACTAGAGAGAATCAACAGTAGATTAGAGGATACAGAAGAATAGATCGGCAATATGGAAGTGTGAAGGAAAGCACCCAAGCTCAACAGCAAAAGGGGAAAAAAAAAAAGATCTTAAAAAAATGAAGATAGGTAAGGGATGTCTCAGACAACATCAAATGAACATCAAATGCAAATGAATATTTGCATTTTGGCAATCCCAGAAGGAGAAGAGAGATAGAAAGGGATTTTTAAAAAAAACTAATTCGAAGAAAGAACAGCTGAAAAATTCCCTACCCTGCGGAAGGAAACAGACATCCAGCTTCAAGAAGCACAGAGAGTTCCAAACAAGATGAACCCAAGGAGGTCCACACCAAAACACATAATAATTAAAATGCCAAGGATTAAAGGTGAAGAGAAAATTTTCAAAACAACAAGAGAGGGGTGCCTGGGTAGCTTAGTCAGTTACATATGCAACTCTTGATTTCAGCTCAGGTCATGCTCTCAGGGTTGTGAGACTGAACCCCATGTTGGGCTCAGTGCTGTGCATGGAGTCTGCTTAAGATTCTCTCTCTCCCTCTCCTTCTTCTCCTCCCCACCCCCACTTCTCTAAAACAAAAACAAACAGATCAAAAACCAAAAACAGCAGGAGAGAAAAAACTAGTATGGACAAGGGAAGCCCCATAAGGCTCCCAGCTGATCTTTCAGCAGAAATTCTGCAGGTGAAAGAAAAGTGACATAATATATTCAAAGTGCTGAAACCAAAAAACTTACAACCAACAATACTCTAGCCAGCAAGGTTATCATTCCGAAATCAAGTAAAGATAAAGAGTTTCCCAGGCAATTAAAACTTAAAGGAGTTCATCGCCACTAAATTTGCCTTAGAAGAAACATTGAAGAGAGTTTTTGAAGTGGAAAAGAAAGGGCCATAATTACAAGTAAGAAAATTATGACATGAATAAATTACATGAGGAAAAGTAAACATACAGGAAAGGTAGTAGAGCACTCACTTAGAAAGCTACTACACAGGTTAAAAGACAAAGTAGTAAAATCAATTATATCTGAATAATTAGTTAAAAGGACTCACAAAATAAAAAGACATCAAATGTGACAACACACACATGAAATGTGGGAGGGGGAGCAACAATTAAGTTCCTTAAGAATGTGCCCAAACTTGGGACGCCTGGGTGGCTCAGTTGGTTTAGCAGCTGCCTTCGGCTCAGGTCATGATCCCAGCGTCCTGGGGTCGAGTCCCACATCCGGCTCCTTGCTCGGCAGGGAGCCTGCTTCTCCCTCTGCCTCTGCCTGCCTCTCTCCCTGCCTGTGCTCGCTCTCTCTCTAACAAATAAATAAATAAAATCTTTAAAAAAAAAAAAAGAATGTGCCCAAACTCATGTGACCATCAATGTAACAGAGACTGCTATATACTTAGGATATTCTATATGAACCTCAGGATAAACAAACACCAAAAACCTATAATAAGTACACAAAACATAAGGGCGCCTGGGTGCCTCAGAGGGTTAAGCCTCTGCCTTCAGCTCAGGTCATGATCTCAGGGTCCTGGGATCAAGCCCCACATCGGGCTCTCTGCTCGGTGGGGAGCCTGCTTCCCCCTTTCTCTCTGCCTGCCTCTCTGCCTACCTGTGATCTCTCTCTCTCTCTGTCAAATAAATAAATAAAGTCTTTAAAAAAAATAAATAAAAATTTAAAAAATATATAAAGGGAAAGAAAGCCAAGCATAACACTGAAGAAAGTCATCAATCAAATGAAGGTGAGCAAGAGAAAAAGAAAGGAACAGAGAAGAGCTAGGAGAACCAGAAAACAATTAGCAAAATGGCAGTAAGTACATACCTATCAAGAACTACTTTAAATACAAATGGTCTGTTGTTCCAATCAAAAGACACAGGATGGAGGAATGGATTAAAAAAAAAAGGAAGACCCACTACACGCTGCCTACAAGAGTCCTATTTCAGACCTAAAGACACATACAGACTAAAATTGAAGGGACAGAAAAAGATATTCTATACAAATGGAAGTGAAAAAAAAAAGCCAAGGTACCAATACTTAAATCACACAAAATAGACTATAAAACAATGTCTGTCACAAGAGATAAAGTAGGGCATTACATAATGATAAAGGGAACAATCCAACAAGATGATATAACAATTTTAAGTGTCTTTTCTCCCAACATTGGAACACCTAAATACATAGATATTAACAGACATAAAAACATTAACAGATATAAAGGGAGAAATCGGCAGGAATACAATAATAATTAGGGACTCGAACACCCTAATTTCATCAATGGATAGATCAACCAGGAATAAAATCCATAAGGAAACGGTGTCTTTGAACAACCCAAAAGGCCAGGTGGACCCAAAAGAGATATACAGAACACTCCATCCACAAACAACAGAATACACATTCTTTTCAAGTGCACATGCATCATTTCCAGCCACAACAGTATGAAACTAGAAGTCAGTTATAAGAAAATACTGGGAAGGGATGCCTGGGTGGCTCAGTTGGTTAAGCAGCTGCCTTCGGCTCAGGTCATGATCCCAGAGTCCTGGGATCGAGTCCCACATCGGGCTCCTTGCTCGGCAGGGAGCCTGCTTCTCCCTCTGCCTCTGCCTACCACTCTGTCTGCCTGAGCTTGTGCTCTCTCTCTCTCTCTAATAAATAAATAAATAAAATCTTTAAAAAATAAAAGAAAGTACTGGGAAAAACACAAACATGTGGAGGCTAAACACATGCTACTAAACAACTAATGGGTCAACAAAGAAATCAAAGAGGAAATAAAAGAAATGCAAACACAATCATTGGGACGTGGTGACCACATTTCCAAGAAGGAAATTTAGAGTGATACAGGCCCACCTCAAGAAATAAGAAAAAAATTCTCAAATAAACAATCAAACCTTGTACATAAAGGAACTGGGAAAAGAAGAATGAACAAACCCAAAGTAAAGAGAAGGAAGGAAATAATAAGATCAGGGGATAAATCAAGACAAAACAAAACAAAACAAACAAAAAAACAATCAAAAGATCAAAGAAACCAAGAGCTGGTTGTTGAAGAGATAACCACAATTGATTAAACCCTTAGCCAAACTCATCAAGAAAAAAGAGAAGACCCAAGTAAGTAAAGAGACGCATAGATCAATGGAACAGAATAGAGACCCAGAAATGGACCCACACCTCTATGGTCAACTAATGTTCCGCAAAGCAGGAAGGACTATCCAACAGAAAAAAGACAGTCTCTTCAACAAATGGTGTTGGGAAAACTGGACAGCGAAATGTCGAAGAAAGAAACTGGACCACGTTCTCACACCATACATGAAAATAAATTCAAAATGGATGACAGACCTAAATGTAAGACAGGAAACGATCAGAATCCTAGAGGAGAGCACAGGCATCAACCTCCTGGACCTCAGCTGCAGTAACTTCTTACCAGACACGTCTCTGGAGGCAAGGGAAACAAAAGCAAAAATGAGCTACTGGGACCTCATCAGGACAAAAAGCTTCTGCACAGCAAAGGAAATAATCAACAAAACTAAAAGGCAACTGATGGGATGGGAGAAGATATTTTCAAATGATATGTCAGATAAAGGGCTAGTATCCAGAATTTTAAAAAGAACTTAACCTCAACACCCAAGAAACAAATAATCCAATTAAGAAATGGGCAGAAGACATGAACAGACATTCCTCCAAAGAACGCATACAAATGGCCAACAGACACATGAAAAGATGCTGAACATCACTCATCATCAGGGAAATACAACTCAAAAGCACAATGAGATACTACCTCACACCAGTCAGAATGGCTAAAATTAACAACTCAGGAAACAACAGATGTTGGCCAGGATGTGGAGAAAGGGGAACCCTCTTGTACTGTGGGTGGGAATGTGAACTGGTACAACCACTCTGGAAAACAGCATGGAGTTCCCTCAGAAAGTTAAAAAGAGAACTACTCTATGACCCAGTAATTGCACTACGAGGTATGTACTGAAGGGATATGAAAGTGCTGATTCAAAGGGGGCCATGCACCTCAATGTTTATAGCATCACTATCAACAATAGCCAAATTATGGAAAGAGCCCTAGTGTTCATTGCCTGATGAATGGATAAAGAAGTGGTGTGTGTGTGTGTGTGTGTGTGTGTGTGTAATCAAATATTACTCAGCCATCAAAAAGAATGAAACCTTGCCATTTGCAAAGTTGTGGATGGAATCAGAGGTTAGTATACTAAGCAAAATGAGTCTGTCAGAGAAAGACAAATATCATATGATTTGACTCATATGTGGAAATTAAGAAGCAAAATAGATGAACATATGCAAAGGAAAGGAAAAGTAAAAAGAAATAAAAGCAGAGATGGAGGCAAACCATAAGAGACACTATAGTTAAGAGAACAAAGTAAGGGTTGCTGGAGGGGAGGTAGGTAGGAGGATGGGTTAAAAGGGTGATGGGTAGGGGCACCTGGGTGGCTCAGTGGGTTAAGCCTCTGCCTTCGGCTCAGGTCATGGTCTCAGGGTCCTGGGATCAAGTCCCGCATCAGGCTCTCTGCTTGGCGGGAGGCCTGCTTCTCTCTCTCTCTCTCTCTCTCTCTCTCTCTCTCTCTCTCTCTCTTCCTGCCTCTCTGCCTACTTGTGATTTCTCTCTCTGTCTGTCAAATAAATAAATAAAATCTTTAAAAAAAAAGGGTGATGGGTATTAAAGAGGATACTTGCTGGAATGAACACTGGGTATATATGTAAGTGATGAATCACTTAATTCTGCTCCTGAAACCAATACTACCCTATAAGGCAACAAACCTGAATTTAAATAAAATTTTTTAAAAATGAAAGACGAGAGGTAACAACTGATGTAGCACAGAAATACAAGGGATTTTTAACAGACAACTATGAAAATTTACATGCCGACAAATTGGACAGCCTAAAACAAATGGATAAATTCCTAGAAACATATCATCTTCCCAAACTGAATGAAGAAGAAATAGAAAATCTGTACATATCAATTACTAGTAAAGAAGTTGAACTGGTGGGACACCTGGGTGGCTCAGTGGGTTAAGCCGCTGCCTTCAGCTTGGGTCATGATCCCAGGGTCCTGGGATCGAGTCCCGCATCGGACTCTCTGCTTGGCAGGGAGCCTGCTTCTCCCCTCCCCACTCTGCCTGCCTCTCTGCCCACTTGTGTGATTTCTGTCTGTCAAATAAATAAATAAAACCTTTAAAAAAAAAAAGAAGTTGAACTGGTAATCAAAAAAACTCTCAAAAAAACCCATTAAAGAAAAAACCTCTCAACAACTGAGATTCCAGGACCAGACAGATTCACAGGTAAATTCTACCAAACAGTTAAAGAAGAGTTGATATCTATTTTTCTCATACTCTTCCAAAAATAGAAGAGGAAGGACAGCTTTCAAATACATCTACAAGGCCAGCACTGCTCTCATACTAAACTGGACAAAGACACTACAAAAAAAAAATCATCAACAACAAAACTACAAGCCAATACCCTTGATGAACACAGATGGAAATTCCTCAAGCATACATTAACAAACTGCTCTCAACAATACATTAAAAGGATAACTCACCATAATCAGGTGGGATTTATTCCAGGGATGTGAGGGTGGCTCAATATTCACAAATCAATCATTATGATACACCACATAAACAAAATGAATGCTAGAAATCATATGATCATCTCAACAGATGCAGAAAAAACATTTGATAAAATTCAAAATCTGTTTATGATAAAAACCCTCAACAAAGCAGGTTTACAACGAACACATTTCACCACAATAAAGGCTATAAATGACAAACCCACAGCTAACATCATACTCAATGTTGAAAAACTGATAGATTTTCCTCTAAGATCAGGAACAAGACAAGGATGTCCACTCTCACCACTTTCATTCAACATAATACTGGAAGTCCTAGCTACAGCAATCAGACAACACAGATAAATAAAAGGCAACCAAATTGGTAATGAAGAAGAAAACTGACACTGTTTGCTGACAACAGGATACTAAGCAAACTCTAAAGACACCACCAAAAAAAAAAACCCTCTTAGAAGTAACAGATGAATTCAGCAAAGGCGCAGGATACAAAATTCATATACCGAAATCTGTTGCATTTCTATACACTAATAATGAAGTAGCAGGAAGAGATATTAAGCAAACAATCCCATTTACAATTGAATCAAAAATAAAACACCTAGGCAAAAACTCAGCCAAGGATGTGAAAGATCAGTACCCTGAAAACCATAAAACACTGACGAAAGAAATTGAAGACAACACAAACAACTGGAAATGTATACCATGCTTATGGATTGGAAGAATTAATATTGTTAAAATGCCTGTACTACCCAGGCGATCTACAGGTTCAGTGCAATCCCTATCAGAATACCAACAGCATTTTTCACAGGTAATCCTAAGACTTGTATGGAGCCACAAAGGATCCCAAATAGCAAAGGCCGTCTTGAGAAAGAAGAACAAAGCTGGAGGTATCACAACCCTAGATTTCAAAGATATGGTACTAAGCCATAGTAGTCAAAACAGCATGGTACTGGCACAAAAAGAGACATACAGATCAAGAGAACAGAACAGAGAGCTCAGAAACAAACCTACACGTATATGGTCAATCTATGACAAAGGAGGCAAGGATAGACAATGGGGGAAAAGATAGTTTCTTTAATAAATGGTATTGGGAGAACAAGACAGCTACATGCAGAAGAATGAAACTGGAGCACTTTCTTACACTGTCCACAAAAATAAAGTCAAAATGGATTAATGACCTAAATGTGAGACGTGAAACCATAAAGCTCCTAGAAGAAAACATAGGCAGTAATCTCTTTGACATCAGCCTTAGCAACATTTTTTTTTACTATGTCCCCTCAGGCAGGGGGAAAACAAGCAAAAATAAACTATTGGCACTCTATTGAAATTAAGAGTTTTTAACACAACAACGAAAACCATCAACAACAGGAAAAGGCAACCTACTGAATGGGAGAAGATATTTGCAAAGGATGTATGCAATAAGGGGTTAATATCCAAATATATAAAAGATTTCTACAACTCAACACCAAAAAAACAAACAATCCAATTAAAAAAATGGGCAGAGGACCTGAATAAACATTTTTCCAAAGAAGACCTACAGACGGCCAGCAGACACATGAAAAGACGCTCAATATCACTAATCACTAATTAGGAAAATGCAAATCAAAACCACAATGAGATATCACCTTAAACCCATCAGAATAGCTGGAATCAAAAAGACAAGAGATAACAAGTGCTGGCGAGGATGTGGAGAAAAAGGAACCCCCATGCACTGCTGGTGGGAACGTTAATTTGTGAAGACACTGTGAAAGACATTAGGATGGTTCCACAAAAAATTAAAAATAGAGCCAGAGGGGAAGGGGGTGTGGAAATGGGCAAAATTTTGTAAAGGGTTATGGCAGACAGACTTCAAGTTATAGAATGACTAAGTCCTGGGAATAAGAGGTGTAACATAAGGAATGTAGTCGATGATACTGTAGTATCCTTTTATGGAAACAGATGGCAAGTACGCTTGTTGTGAGCACAGAATAATGCATAAACTTGTTGAATCACTATGTTGTACACTTGGAACTAATGTAACATTGTATGTTGACTATACAGGAAGGATGAAAGGAAGGAAGG
>ML100709.1:50039-78933 GCA_003697995.1 Taxidea taxus jeffersonii
GGGGGACCATATGATCCAATAATTCTACTACTGGGTATTTATCCAACGAAAATGAAAATACTGAATCAAAAAGATATAAGCATCCATATATTTAGTGCAGCATCATTTATAATAGCTAAGATATGGAAGCAGACTTCTATATCAAACAATCTTCCATATCAAGCAATGTCCACGGATTGATAAATGGAGAAAGAAGATGTGGTGTAGATAGGTAGATAGATATAAATATAGACGGGATGGAACATTGCTAAGCCATAAAAAGAATCAGATCTTGCCATTTGTGACCACATGGGTAGACTTAGAGGGTATTATGCTAAGTGAAATATGATATTATTTCACTTATATGTGGAATCTAAAAAAACAAAACAAACGAACAAAGAAACAAAAAAGCAGAAACATACCCATAAATACAGATTAAAAACTGATGGCTGCTGTGTGGTGAGAGAGGGAGGATGCACAAAATGGGTACCGGGGAGTGGAAGGTACAGGCATCCAGTTATGGAGTGAATAAGTCACAGGGATGAAAGGTACAGCATAAGGAATATGTTCAGTGATATAGTAATATTGTTATCACTTGTGGTAACATAGAATAACATATAGAGTTGTCTGATCACTATGTTGAACACCTGCATCTAATGCAACAATGGGTGTCGATCCTTCTTCAGCAAAGAAAGAAAATTCCAAAAAAAAATGACAGAAAAATAAACAAACTCCTGGAACCAAAGCAACTAGAGCAAGGTTGTAGAATATTAGGATAATACACAAAAGTCAATTATTTTCTTACATACCAGCAATGAACAATTGGAATTGGAATTAAAAACACAATGCCATTTAAATTAGCAGTACATCCTCCAAAGAAATACTTATCTAATACAATATGTACAGGATATATAGGGAAAACTACAAAGGTCTGACAAAGAAAAATAAATATCTAAATAAATCATTATTGAGAGATCTTCAATCCATGTTCATGGATTGAAGACTCAATATTGTTGCAATATCAATTCTTCCCAGCTTGATCTATAGATTTAATGCAATCCCAATCAAAATCATAGCAAATTATTTTATGGATAGTGAAAATTGGATTCTAAAGTTTATAGGGAGGGATACCTGGGTGGCTCAGTCGGTTAAGCATCGGACTCCTGATTTCGGCTCAGGTCATGATCTCAGGGTCATGAGAGTGAGCCCCCCACTAACTCTGCACTCAGTGGGGAGTTGGCTTGAGATTCTTTCTCTCCCTCCCATTCTGCCCTTCCCCCCAGTGCGTGCACTCTCTCTCTCTCTCTCTCTCTCTCTCTCGGTCTCAAATAAATAAATCTTTTAGAAAAATAAAGTTTATAAGGAAAGGCAAAAGATCCAGAATAACCAACCTAACAGTAAAAAAAGATTAGGATAATATACAAAATACTACCTGACTTCAGGATTTACTATAAAGCTACACTAATCAAGACTGTAGCTTCAGCAAAAGAAGAGACAAACAGATCAATGGAATCCAAGGGAGCCCAGAAATAGACCCACCCATGTAAAGTCAAGTAACTGTCAACAAAGAAGCAAAAACAATTCAATGGAAAAAGAATAGTCTTCAACAAAAGGCGCTATAGGAATTGGATGCCCATATGCCCCCGCTCCAAAAATGGACCTAGACACAGATCTTGTATCTTTCACAAAAATTAAATCAATATGGATCATAGACCTAAATGTAAAACCCAAACTAGAAAACTTATAAAAGATAGTGCAGGAGAAAATCTAGATAACCCTGGGTTTTGTGGTGATACTTCATATAACACAACAAAATAAATATTTGAGAAGTTGGACTTTAGTAAAATTAAAAACTTCTGTTTCGTGAAGGACCCTGTTAAGACAATGTAAAGATAAGATACGGAGTGGCAAAAAATATTTACAAAACATATCTGACAAAGGACTTATTTCCAAATACACAAAGGCCTTTTAAATCCAAACATTAAGAAAACAAATAATGTAATTTAAAAATGGGGAAACGATCCAAAAATAAACCTCACCAAAGAAGGTATAGAAAAGGCAAACAAAAATATGAATATGTAACATCATATATATGTCATGAGGGGACTGAAAGTTAAAACAACAAAGACATACCCCTATACATCTACTAGAGTGGCTAAAATTAAAAAACAAACAAACAAATAAACTGATATACAAAATGCTGCTAGGGATGCCAAGAAACAGGAACTCTCAATCATTGCTGGAGGACATGCAAAATGGCACAGCCACTTTGGAAGACATTTTGGTAGCTCCTTACAAATTTAAACATAGTTTTATCATGCAGAAGTCACATTCCTAGGTATACACCAAACTGATTGAAAACTTGTATCAGAATGAAATCTTGCCATTTGCAATGATGTGGATGGAGCCAGTGTATTATGCTCAGCAAAATAAGGCAGTCACAGAAAGAAAAATACCACGTGATTTCACTCACTCGTGGAATTTTAAGAATCAAAACAGATGAACAAATGGGAAGGGGGGAAACGAGGTGGGGGGAAACCAGCCATAAGAGACTTTTAATGATTGAGAACAATCTGTGGGTTGATGAAGGAAGGTGGGGGGGGGATGGGTTAAATAGATGATGGGGATTAAGGAGGGCCCATGTTATGATGAGCACTGGGTATTGTATATAAGTGATGAATTACTGAATTTCACTCCTGAATGCATATTGCACTGTATGCTAACTAACTGGAATTTAAATAAAAAATTTAAAAATTAAAAAAAAAAAAGAATTCAACCTTTGTAGTCAAACCTGGGTTCCAGCGGCAGGAGGAAATTTTTGAAGGTAATGGATAAGTTTATGGCACTGACTGTAATAATAGTTTCAGAGGTGTGTCCTTACCTCCAAACACATCAAGCTGTATATGTTAAATATCTACAGCTTTTTGTATGTCAATCATAACCTCAATAAAGCAGTTAATAAAAAAGAAAACTTAGGTCAACACAAAAATCTACACACAAATGTGCAGCTTTCTAACTGTCAAAACTAGTAAGCAATTAAGATGCCATTCTATAGAGGAATGAATAAACAAAGTGTGCTATTCCATGCAATGGACTATTATCCGGGGATTAAAAAGTCATGAGCTATCAGGACATGAAAAGACATGAAGGATCCATTAATGCATTTTGGTAAGCAAAAGAAGCCAGTCTGGAGAGGCTACAACTGCCTGATTCCAGCCATATGATATTATGGAAAAGGTGAAACTATCTAGCCGTGATCCACTGTAGTGGGAGTTGGTAGCCAAGGGATGAATAGGTGAAGCACAGAGGAGTTTTAGGATAATGAAACTATTCTGTTTGATGCCGTGATGTTGGATACATGACTTTATGTGTTTTCAAAGCCCATTGAATGTACAACACAAAGACTGAATGTCAATGTAAACTATGGACTTAGTTAATAATAATGTGTTAGTAGTAGTTTATTAATTATAACAAATGTATCACACTAATACACTATCTTAATAACGGGGAAAACTGTGATGGGAGGGTTATATATGAGAATCCTTTATGCTATCTACTCAATAATTCTGTCAACTTAAAACTATTCTAAAAAAGTAAGTCTCTCAATTAAAAAAAAATACTGAGTTGTATGTCATACTGACATAACACTCACTTCCATCCCAGAGTGTGCTGGCATGTCCTACCTCACAAGGAAGTAAGCTCAAACACAGAAAGGCCTAGAAAAAGAGAAGGAATGGAAGATGAATGGAGATTTTTGGTGATACGTTCCCAGAAATTCCTTCAGTTTGGCAACATCTTTGAAGCATCAGCCTCCATATTCCTACTCAGCCTGATCTATGAATGGCCTGGAAGAGTTCTCCCAGTCACAGATCTAGCCAACACTGTGTATACCCTATTGGCTCTGCCATCTCATGGCCACATGCCTCACTGTTTTGTCACAGGGCCACAGCTTATGCTGCTACTGCCATGTGTCATGCTCTTCCTCTCTCCCACCTTCGTCTGCAGAAATCCGGCTCATTGTTAAGACCCAGTTGGAATAACCATATTCCCTAAAGCTTTTAAACCATTTCTTGACACAGCACCTGCCACCCTCCTCTGCCTTTCCTTGACATTCCAAGCCTGGATAATAGCATTGGACACAACAGTTGCTGTTCTCCACATAGCCTTTGTTCCTCTAATTACATCATCCAGCCTCCTTTTTTTTTTTTAAAGATTTTATTTATTTATTTGTCAGAGAGAGAGAGAGAGAGAGCACAGGCAGACAGAGTGGCAGGCGGAGGCAGAGGGAGGAGTAGGCTCCCCGCCAAGCAAGGAGCCCGATGCGGGACTTGATCTCAGGACACTGGGATCATGACCTGAGCCGAAGGCAGCCGCCCAACCAACTGAGCCACCCAGGCGTCCTTTCTCTCTCTCTCTCTCTCTCTCTCTGCAGAAAAAGAAACTTCAGTAGATGGAATGGAGAGCAGTCAGGAAGTAGCTGAAGATCATGATGTTGAACCAAAGAGTCTCACAGTGTACAACTGCAGAAAATAAAATTGAAATATAGAAGGCAAGAAATGTTAAGGTGGTTCGGAAGAACAGGACAGGGAAAATGGAGATGAGGCATTTACGATATAAGAAATATTTCCAAAACTGAAGAAACTTCAGCTTTCATAAAACAACAACAGAACCAAAAGGAGTCCCCCAGATAAGCACCAGTGTTAGTAAAAAGGGATCCGCACCAAAAAAATTTAAAAAAATACCCTGGAAAATATACTGTTTCATAATTTCTTCACTCACTCACTCAGTCAAGTGCTTTGGTCTTCTTCATCCTGAATTTCCTTTAAATCTGGGACCCACGGCATTTCCCCTCTTTCTTGCAAGCAGATCAGCTGACGTTTAGAAATGGGAAATCCTGTAAGGAGAAAGAAAATACACAGTTGGTCAGGCTGGGAACAAAATACTGCCAGATCAGTCCCACCCAATGCGTAAGCAGAAACAAGATAGGAAGAAGAGAAAATATTCAAATAGAAAGACCAAAGGAAAGGCAGAGCCCATGTGAGAATGCTCAGGTTCCTACTAGTCTCCAGGCAAGAAGCTTATCATAATAATACTGGAAATACAAAGTAGTAAACAAATATAATCAAGTGTTACCAGCACCAGAATATAAGCCAGAGAGAAGATATAGACTGGCAAAAATGAGAAAAAGGTCCAGTAGTTCTCAAATGAAAGCCCTTAGACTAGCTGCATTAGGTAGGACTCCTGTGGAGCTCCTAAAAACAGTTTTTGGGCCCATCAGCAAAAATCCTATTTCATAGGTTAAGAGTGGGGGCTGGGAATCTTTATCAGCATTCACAAGTTCACCAAGGCCACACTAAACAAAGACATTTTTTCCATTTATTTTATTCATCTATGTTTTATACTTTTCAGCATATGGCTCTTTCACCTCCTTGGTTACATTTATTCCTAATGACTTTACTGCCTTTGGTGATAATTTCTTTGCTCTGATAGTTCGTTGTTAGTGTACAGGAACATAACTGATTTTTATTTATTGATTTTGTATCCTACAACCTTGCTGAATTTATTCATTCTAACAGATTTTTGTCTCTTCAAATGCCTAAGACTTGACCTTAAGGCTACAGCCAGGAAAGTTAGGATGTTAGATATACCGTCCAGCCCTTAACAGGGAGAAACTTGAGAGGTGGGTGTTTGCGCCTACTCACTCTACTGAGCTGGAGGGAACAGTCACTGGGAGTACCTTTCTGCCCATGTATAATCATTACTCATATAATTTTATGACTTTAAAAAAAGCTGAGAGATTATGTGCCATGATAGAGGTATTAGCTAATACTACAACGGCAATCATATGGCTATAAATAAATGCATAAAATCAACATGTTGTCCACCGTAAACTTACATTATGTTATATGTCAAATGTATTTCAATAAACTTAAATAGATTCTTTAAAAGCCGAGAGAAGGAGTGTACGTCTTTATTTTATAGAGTTTGTTTTATTTTCCATTTCTGGTTCTCTTGACTTGCTCCTGTGGATTCAAGTTAACATCTGGTGTTATTACCTTACTTCCATATAGCTTTGCTCTCACCCACATCCTTCATGTTTTTATTGTCAATTGTATTACATATCTTTATGCTGTTGACCTATAAATAAAATTATACATAGGTTCTTTCATGCAATTCTTTTTTTTTTAAAGATTTTGTTTATTTATTTGTCAGATAGAGAGAGAGCACAGGAGTGAGCACAGGCAGACAGAGAGGCAGGCAGAGGCAGAGGGAGAAGCAGGCTCACTGCTGAGCAAGGAGCCCAATGTGGGACTCGATCCCAGGACGCTGGGATCATGACCTGAGCCGAAGGCAGCTGCTTAACCAACTGAGCCACCTAGGCATCCCTCTTTCATGCAATTCTTTTAAGTCTTTTTAGAGCAGGAAGATATATTTAATTTGTACTCATTTATTATTGCCTACAATAATTACATTTACTGACACTTTTCTTCATGCAAATTCAAGTTACTCTCTAGTGTCATTTACCTTCTGTCCAAAGAACTTCCTTTAGCATTTTTTGTAAGGTGGCCCTGCTAGCAACAAATTCTCTCAATTTTTATTTATCTGGAATATATTTAAGCTTCATTCGTGAAAGGTAGCCCTCTCTTTTTATTAACATATAATGTATTATTTTTTTCAGGGGTACAAGTCTCTGAATCATCAGTCTTACACAAGTCACAGCACTCACCATAGCATATACCCTTCCCAATGTCCATAACCCAGCCACCCTGTCCCTTCCCTCCCCTCCAGCAACCCTCAGTTTGTTTCCTGAGATTAAGAGTCTCTTATGGTTTGTCTCTCCCCACCCTGGTCCCATCTGTATCATTTTGCCCTCTCTTCCACCCACAACCCCCTGTCCTGCCTCTCAAATTCCTCATATCAGGGACGCCTGGGTGGCTCAGTTGGTTAAGCAGCTGCCTTCGGCTCAGGTCATGATCCCAGCATCCTGGGATCGAGTCCCACATCGGGCTCCTTGCTTGGCGGGGAGCCTGCTTCTCCCTCTGCCTCTGCCTGCTGCTCTGTCTGCCTCTGCTCGCTCGCCCACTCTCTCTCTGACAAATGGATAAATAAAATCTTTAAAAAAAAATTCCTCATATCAGGGTAGCTCTTGCTCTTAATAAATGTGTGTGTGTGTGTGTGTGTGCGCGCATTTTTAAATCCTCCAGGATGGGGGGAAATGAAGAGACATTGGTCCAAGAGTACAAACTTTTTTTTTTCTTTTTTTTCCTTTTGGCACTTTGAATATATTACTGCAGTGCCTCTGCCTGCCACTATTTCTGATGAAGACCATTCTGCGAATTGGCTAATCTTATTGCAGGTCCTTTGTATGAGTCATTTTTTTCTTGCCGCTTTCAAGAGTTTGTGTTCGGTTTTCAAAAACTTTACTCTGATGTGGTACATAATCTGGGTATGAATCCCTTTGGATTTTTTTCCTACTTAGAACACATTTAGCTTCTTAGATGCCCATATTAGTTTTCACCAAATTTAGACAATTTTCAGCCACACATTCTTTGAATATTTTTTATGTTCCTTTATTGGTGTACTCCCTTTTAGTACACCCCATTGCATGTATGTTCATATGTTCGATGGACATGTAATGTTGAATGCACATTTCTCTAAGGCTCTATTAATTTTTCTTTCAACTTATTTTTTTCTGATTTTAGGATTGCCTGATCTCTACCAATCTCTCTTCAAGTTCACTTTCTTACTTCTGCCAAAACAAATTTACTCTGGAGGCCCTCTGGTGATTTTCCATATCAGTCACTGTAGTTTTCAAATCCAGAAGTTCCCTGTTTGGTTTCATTTTATAATTTATCTTTCTGGATAGTCTCTAGTTGGAGACAGTGACTTTAAGCATAGTTTCCCTTAGTTATTTGACCATATTTATTTGAGGTCTCTTTCTGCTAGATCCAATTCTGGGAACTCCCACAAGCAGTCTTTTTTTTTTTTTTTTGCCTGATTTTCCTTTTACCCAGTGCATAGGTCACACTTCCCTATTTCTTTCTAGGTCTTAACGATTTTTGTTGAAAACTGGGGGATTTAGGTACTATATGTAGCAGCTCTGGTGTTGAGCTCCCTGGACTTCTTGATTGCCCATTTTTTTGCGTAGTGATGTGGCTGCACCAGATCAGTGAAGTCTATTTCCCTGCAATGTGCAGCTTCTGATGTCACCACTGAAAGGGCACAACCTTAGGCATGCATGCCCACAGTCTCCCTGACTCCCCTTCTCCCTCATGGGTAACTGTTGTTTGGGCCAGGAGGTTTTTCACAGTCTCTTCCGGATAGTTTCATTAAGCTTATGGATGGCCTCCCTCTACAGGTTTCAGTTCTGGCTCTTAGCCTCCATTAATTTCCAGCTGATTGCTTTCCTTTTATTGACTATACCCTCCCTGGGCAATAAACAGATCCACAGTCCATTCCTATTAACTTTGGGGCTCTTTGCAGGGGTAATCTTCCAGGTCACTCCTTGATGGGTGCTCCAACTCTAGGAAGACTCTTCTTACGTATCTCTTTCCCTCCTTCTCGTATCTCTTTCCCTCCTTCTCGCTGTCAAACTTCCAATGCCCTATTGTTTGGCTTGTTACATTCACAGAGCTACCAGCTGCCTCTTAAATGCTCACTATGGAGATCTCCATTCTGATCAACGATACCCTTAGGCCTGTACTTTTCCCATGCTTTTCCAAATAAACCCAGTCCCCTTCAAGGCATTCTCCCTTAGAGAGAGCTACAGGGGTCTCTGTAGTTATAGCCTGCCTTTCCTCTTGGGCAGCACTCCTGCTGCTCCAGATCTAGTAGTGGGGACAGTGGCTCTCTTCCCTCAGAGCGATACCCCTGCTCTACAAACAATACTCTAGGCCAGTCTAGTAGCTCTAGGTCATGTCAGCTTTACTTTCCCGGTGTGGAAATACTATCTCATAAGCAAGGTGGGGCAAGGGTGATCAGGGCCCCATAGTCTCAGCCTGTCACACCTGGAGTCCATCTTTGTCCTATGAATCAGGACCAGGAGGGGTAAGGGAGCAGCAGATCTCTCACCTGCGCTTGCTTGGAACAGAATTTCTGAAGCGTAGTGCTGAGAATGAGAAGAAATTCTGGCAGCCTGCCTCTCCCATAGAGAAATAGTAGCTCCGGAGTGGGGGGCATGGGAGTGGGCAGGCACGAGAAGGAGCTCCACCTTCTTAGCTATAACTACCCAGGGTAGAGCTTCCATCATACTGAGCCGGGGTCGGGCGGGGGGGGAGGGGGAGGTGAAGAGAAAATGTGTGGCTCAAAGGCCACAGTCTCTCACTGTCCTTACAGAGATTTAGTACATTTGCATGAATTAGTGTTTCTCCATTTGCCATATACACTTTGAACAATTGCTAGACACTTTAAATGATTGTTTTATAATGTTCACCAGTTTGATTTTTTTCGCCCTCTGGAAAATCATCTGTGGAGCTCCTCACATCATTCAGGAATTGCTTCTCTTTCCCATTTCTTCTTAAATAGTATTATTATCACATTATAACACATTAGTATCATATATTATTATATTATACTTATAAACATGCATTTTTTTAAAAGAACTGAAACAGTGGTTTTATAAAAGAGGTAGCAAAGGTCATCCCCCAGCCGTACTTATCAGGGGTAGCAATCTGCTAGTATGTTTTCATAGGCACATGTGTATCATATTATATTCAATATAAGCTGCCAGAAGTAGAATCATAAAAAGAATTAAATTTAGAAAATTACCTCTCCCACACTACCACTGAATACATTTCTCCCAAGATGAAAATACAAATGAAATATGCATTAGATCATAAAAGAATTCTCAATGAATGTCAAACAGCAGGCATTCCATACATTACAATACAATAAAAAACCAACAACAAAAGATAGATTTAATCGGAAGAAGAAGGGCTATCTACCTGAGCAGATGCAAACGCCTTTGCAAGAAAATTCTCAGGTGAATAGAAATCCAAAGCAGCAATTACACACTAAAACTACAACACAGGCTTCCAGTTATGGAATGCGTAAGTCACCGGAATAAAAGATACCGCATAGGGAATCTTGCCAATGATACTGCAATAGCGTTGTGTGGTGACAGATGGGAGCTACACATATGGCGAGCACAGCACGAGGTTTAAACTTGCTGAATCACTAGGTTGTACAGCTGAAACTACTGTAATATTGTGCGTCAATTATACTCAATTTTTCTAAATATAGAAGTACATATACCATAGTAAAACGAAACCAACAAATCCTGTGCATTAATACCAAGAGTACTCAGAGTAAACTTTACAGCCTTAAACACATTTACTGCAAAGGAATATACATGAAAAAGTTATCAAATTAGGAAGTTCGAAGAACACCAACAAAATAATTACAAAGAGGAGAGCATTAGTAAACATAAAACGGAAATTAGTAAAAATAAAATAGCAATCTATTCAACCAATATCTGGTTCTTTGAAAAGACAATGAAATAGAAAAATATCTGGCAAATGTGACAAAAAATAAGAGCAGAGATAGAATTGAACACTATCAGGAATTAGAAGGGAGATTTTGCGGTTATTTAAAAAAAATTTAATGACGTTTGTACAAATTGATACCAGTAAATTCTAATAACATAATTATTGCAATTGGCCAAGGAAAAGAAACCTGAATACAGCAATAATCAGTAAAGAGACTGATATTAGTAGAGAAAAAAGACTCCTAAAAAGAAATTAATAGATAATACTGCATCTAATTAGAGTACAGCTGATTATTAGACAAATAATTACAGCATTTTATAAATTGTCTCATTGCACTAAAAATTGTGAAGGCCACCTAAATTATTTTTCTAGTTTAGCATACCCCTGATGCCCAAACCTGACAAGAATAAATCTCAATTTAGAAAATGGATGGCGCAGTCATTAAAACAGTGGGATACTGATGCAGAAATAGACCAACAGGTCAATGTAACCAAATCTTCCATGCATATATGAGAATTGAATTCACAATAAGGCTGCCATTTCAAGTCCATGGAGACAGGTTGCAATTGAGACCTGAGACATTTGTGGCTATCCATTTAGAAAAATACAAACGTTGTTTATATTTCTATCAGTTGGTTCCACACTGGGTGTGGAGCCTGCTTAAAACTCTCTCTCCCTGGCTCTCTCCCTGCCCCTCCCCATCCTCCCTCTCTGCAGAAAATAGATATAGATATAGATAAAAACATCCTTGTTACAAAGCATTCACGCACATGCAAAAACATCCCAATTGATTAAAAATGCTTACCATGGGGGAAAAAGAAAACCTTAAAGGCATTACAAGAAACATTCAGTTTGTTTTTAGAATATTGAGTAGGAAAGGCCTTCTTTAAATAATACAAAATGTGGAATATGTAAAAATATTCAGGCTGGACTATCTGTATGATAAAAGAAACCATGATTAAAGGAAAGAGGTAACAGAGTCTCCCCCTAGAAGATGATAGCTTAAGAAACTTCACAGACCCACTCCCCAGAGAAACAAGCAAAATTGGTAAAAACTATATTTGAAATAACTATTAAATGTCTCTGGAAATTGTCCTAAGAACATACGGCAAATAAGGAAACATTTCCTCAAAAAAAAAAAAAATCTAAGGGGTGCCTGGGTGGCTCAGTGGGTTGAGCCTCTGCCTTTGGCTCAGGTCATGATCTCAGGGTCCTGGGATCCAGCCCCGCGTGGGGCTCTCTGCTCAGCAGGGATCCTGCTTCCCTTCCTCTCTCTCTGCCTGACTCTCTGCCTACTTGTGATCTCTCTCTGTCCAATAAATAAATAAAATCTTTTAAAAAAAAATCTAATAATCTAAGTAAGAACAGCGAGAGTCTGGCATTGGAATCATGCTCTGCTCCTTCCCTCCTACCTCTTCAGTTCAGTTTGATGTTAGACCCTTCCAGGCAGGTATCTCCCTCTCCCCTCAGCTCCCAGTTATTAGTTACCCATAGCTCACCAGGAAGGGCAGGCCACCAGTATTTGTCATCCTCCAATTCCAAACTGAAGAGGCTAAATTCTTAATGAGTGAGGCCAAGAGGTGAGGAGCATTTTTTTCTCCAAACAGGCCCCACTCAGAGGATTGAGGAGTTACACCAGCCACAGCACACTGAGAATACTGCAGTCCTGGTAGCCCTTGCCCCAGTCTGACCACAGGACAGAGGTTCCAAATACAAGCAGTAAGCCTAAAAGACCAGAGGCTACTGCCCCACCCAGAGGCTAGAACAGTGGCTCCAAAATTTTTCCCAAGGAGGAGAAGCAGCCCAGAAGGAAAAGAGTTCCTAAGCTTTCCCCCCAAGCTCTCTGTTTATTTGAAACAGAGTGTGGGAAAATTCAAGTCTACAAGAGCTCTCAAAAACAATGGCTCCTCCAAATGAAGAACAAGGAACAAAACCATAGGCTAACGATTTCACCAGAGAGAACCAGGGATAGAGGCACCTAAGAAGAGGCCTCTCAGGGTCTGAACAAAACTCAAAGAGGCGGCTAAAGAATATTCCCACCTGAATTGAATCAGATCAGAGTGTGGCACAATTTATGCAACCAGGGCATTGTTGAAAACAATTAAAAACTAAATTGGCAATTAGTGGAGCCCAACAGGTGAGTGTCACAACTAATGAGGTAGACAGCTTCACAGAGAGATCAGAAGAAGAGACGAGAGCCCTGCGAAAATGCCTGTCATTGCAGAGTGAGTGCGTGTATGTACACCCATGTCTCCACTGAGAAGTAACAATGAAGGCTGCATACTTTGGGGTAAACAGACTTAACTAAAATAGCCACATCACTAGACAATTAACTAAGCAAATAACAACAAAGACAAGCACCAGGGAGGAGGGGTAGAAACGGGATCTGAATGCAGAGTGCTACAAAATACTGACTGCCCAATATCTTAAAAAAAAAAAAAAAAAAAAAATCGGGGATACTCAAAGAAGCAGGAAATGTAACTCAGTTACAAGAACAAAGACAAGCAGTAGAAACTGCCTGTGAAAGGGCCACTATATTGGATTTAACAGAAAAAAAAGTCTTCAAATCAGCCAATACTAATATGTTCTGAGAATGAAGGAAATCATGCCTAAAGAAGCAAAAGTAGCTATGATGACATTTCTCATGAAACAGAGCCCATCCATAAAGAGATACAAGTTATAAAAAGAACCCGATGGACAATTTGGAGTTAAAAACGACACTGACCAAACCAAAGGTTTACTACAAGGGTTCAATTATAGATGGGAGTCGGCAGAAGGAAACACAACACTGAAAAGAGATTACGCAATGCTGAGAACAGAGAGAAAAAAGAATGAAGGAAAATGAACAGAGTGTTCGAACAGTGTAAGATACCTTTAAAGGTACCAACGTACAAGTAATAAGATGACCAAAAGGAGAGGCCAAAAAAAGGGGGTAGAAAAAATATTCAAAGAAATCATGACTAAAATTTTCTAAAAATGTTAATCTACACATGCAGGAAGGTCAAAGAATTCCAAGTACTATCCATAGGAAGAGATCCGTACCCTGACACATCATAGTAAAAATGCTGAGGGCTGACATCAAAGAGAACATCTTGAGAGCAACAAGAGAAATCGTCACTTACAGGGTAAACCCATTAAGATTAATAGCCCATGTCTTAATCTTCTATCCTGCAAAACTACCTTTCAAAAACAAAAGCAAAATAAAAACTCCCAGATAAACAAAATCTGAGGGAATTCAATTGCTGGCAGCCTATTTGTAAGGAATTTCTTCAGGTCAAAAGGAAGCAAACCTAGATGTGAATTTAAATACCCATTAAAAAACAAAAAAAAAAAAAAAAAAAAAAAAAAAAAGCACTGTTAAAGGTAATTATATACTTATAATACAAAGTATAAATGCATACTTTTTCTTCTCTGTTTTACAAACCCTTGTGTCGAGGGCTGACTTTCAATAGATCGCAGCGAGGGAGCTGCTCTGCTAAGTACGAAACCCCGACCCAGAAGCAGGTCGTCTACGAATGGTTTAGCACCAGGTTCCCTACGAACCTGCATTGCGTGACGGGCGAGGGGGCGGCCCCCTTTCCTGTTCTTCTCTGTTTTAAAAAGTGGTTTGAGGGGTGGCTCAGTGGGTTAAGCATCCATGTTCAGCCCAGGTCATGATCCTGTAGTCCTGGAATCCAGTCCTGTGTAGCCTGCTTCTCCCTCTTCCCACTCATGCTCTCTCTAACTCTCTCTCTCTCTCAACTAAATAAATAAAATCTTTAAAATTTTTTAATTTAAAAAACAAATAAAAAGCAGTTTTATAAGTCAATATGCATATAATTGGTTGGCTAGGCATCTAATATCAGAAAGGTAATATATTTGACAATAACAGCACAAAGGAGGTTAGTGGGAGCAGAGTTGTATTTGACTAAGGAAATGACCTAAGATGGTAGTTCAAACCCACAGGAAGAAATGAATAGAATTACACATGGTTTAATAACTGTAAATATATACTTGCTCACTTTTCTCAACTCCTTTAGTAGACATACATTCATACATTGCTTATGTAAGTTATAAATGTAAGTTTGACATTTATAACAAGAAATGTTTGTAACAAATGTCTGTAACAAGCATGTATTAAAATATATATAACAATAATATCACAAAAAGGTGAAAGAGGGAATAGAGCTTCATAAAAGCAACATTTCAATATATCTCAGGAATGAATATAAACCTGGGGTAGGTTCTGGTAAGATAAAACACTATGGTATGGCCAAGAGAGAGCATCAATAAATAACTTTAAAAATAATTAAATAACACTAGAAAATATTTGCTTGAGGAAAAACCAAGCAGGAATAAAGAAACAGGAATTAAGCAGCATTATTAAAGCAGGAATGAAGAAATAAAAAAAGTTTCGAGGCATATAAAAAACAAAAGGCAAAATGCAGACATACATCTATATCATAATAACATCAGATGTGAGTGGACTGGACAATCCAATCACGCGTCAGAGATTGTGAGACTGAATAAAAAAGAGAGAGATCCAGCCATATGCTGTCTACAAGAGACACAGCTTAGATTTGAAGGTATAAATAGGTTAAAAGAAAAAGGATGGTAAAACCTGCATCATGCAAGCAGTAATCCCAAAAAGCTGTGGGGGCTATGCTAATATCAGGGAGAAAAGACTATTTTTTAAAAAAAGGTTTTATCTATTTCTTTGACAGAGAGAGAAAGACAGAGAGAGCACAAGCAGACGGAGCGGCTGGCAGAGGTAGAAGGGAGAAGCAGGCTCCCTGCTTAGCAGAGAGCTTGATGTGCAGTTCCATTCCAGAACTCTGGGATCATGACCCAAGCTGAAGACAGAAGAGTAACAGACTCAGCCACTCAGGCGCCCCAGGAGAAAAGACATTAAAGAAAAAAAATATTACTACAAATAAAGGGAACTCTTTTATAATGAAAAAAGATCAATCACAGGGAAGTTATAACAATTATAAACATACATGCAGCTAAAAACAGAACCTGAGAGGGGCGCCTGGGTGGCTCAGTAGGTTAAGGGTCAGACTCTTGATTTCAGCTCAGGTCATGATCTCCAGCCCTGAGATGGAGCTCGGGGTAGTAGGATTAATAAAGGAGCACCACAAGGCACCTGGGTGGCTCAGTAGGTTAAGTGTCAGCCTTTAGCTCACGTCATGATCCCAGAGTCCTGGGATCCAGCCCTGTGTGAGGCTTCGGGCTCAGTGGGGAGTCCGCTTCCCCTCTCCCTCTGCCCTTCCCCATTTCTAGTGCGTTCTCTCTCTCTCTTTCCCTCTCCCTCCCTCTCCCTCTCCAATAAACACAATCTTTTTTAAAAAAAAAATTAAAAAATAAAGGAGCACCACTCATTGCAGAGTCTGCTTTTCTCCGGTTTCCTCTCCCTCTGTCCCTCCCCCTGCTGGCTTGCTCCTGCTCTCTCTCTAAAATAAATAGATGAATCTTTTTTAAACTTAAAAAAAAAAAAAAACAGAGCCCCAGAATGTGTAAAGCAAAGGCTGACAGCTATGGCCAGCCAGGTAAGCAGAAACAGTACCTGTAGGTAGTCAAAACTCTGTTCAAATGATGGAGGCCACGTGGCAGAAGACGGTGGGAGCCCACACAGAGTTTGACCACAAGATGGCGATCTGAAAGGACATCAATGAGAAGAGAAGCCCAATTCCTGTACTTATATTTAAGTGACAAACATGGTCAAAAGCTTGAGGCACACACATTATGATTGCTTGTGTAAGTAAGCTTGACCTTCATATGTCACCATTTGGGGCTTTTGCAAAGGAAGTCTTTTTGCCATTGATGACAATGCACTTGGGGAGAATCCCCTTCATCTTACCCCCCAAACCCAATATCCTTTGATTAGGTTGTGATTACAGAGCCTTGGACATTTTGTACTAACGAATCCTTTCCGCCCCCTTCCCTTCATGACCCTACTTGCACTGCTGTGGGTTGTTTTTTTTTTATGCAGAAGTAAACTCTTGTCCCTGTCCCTCCAAGCATATATTCTGTGGGATAACTGTGCGTGCCACAAAGTGTTCATCCTAGGGTCTTATTTCATATAGTATTCACATATTTGTTCCTTTAATTGGTGTTAGATGACATAAGTAATTAAAAAAGGCAAGAATTTGAAAAAAATTTTCAGAATTTGAAAAAAATAAATGGAAACTTATTTTCAGAATTTGAAAAAAATAAGTGGAAACTTATCTCCAGTCAAATAAAGTACTAATCCAGAATTAGTATGGAGAACACTATTCAAGGGATGACGGTAACGAAAAGAGGTGGGGAGAGGCACTATAGTAACACAGAGAATACTCTGATCATTAGATCAGCAAGCAGCTCAAGAGTTAGGCGAAAGGCTCCTTCCTTTATAGAGAGGACCCAGAGAACCTAGGGTGGAGGAATGGAATGAGCGTGTGGTGTGAACAGACAGTGAATCAAGGAGTGCTTCACCCTGAAGCCAGCCTACTCTCAGAAGGGGCTGTGTGCTGGCACCTACTGCCGGTGGGTCAAAGTTCAGAAACCCAGGGAAAGGACAGAACCTTAAGCAGAGTCTGATTAACAAGTATTTTTGCTCCAGGTGTTCAGTAAACACAAGTAGTTCAGCTAATCATCTATGAGTTGAGGAATGGGAGTTCGGAGGGACCGTGCCTGGTTTTGTCACAGCAAACAAGAGGGCAGCTGTGAATCTCACCCGAGTCATATGGGGAAGGAAGACTCCTTGCCATAAGCAGTTTCCTGGGACACAAACTGGGGAGATCTCTTAACCTTCATCGCTTTCCGGGATCACAGGACAGCAGCAAAGGCCAGCATCGTCAGTCCGCACAAAATCCTACACACCAATGTCTATAGCACCTTTACTCATAATTGCAAAACAGGGAGCAATCAAGATGTGCATCAGAGGTGAATGAATAAATGATCTGGCTGCATTCATATGATGGAATACTATTTGGCAAAACAAAGGAATGATCTTTCAGGCCACGGAGAGATATGGATGAATCCTAAATTCCTGTTGCTAAGTTGAAGAAGCCAGTCTGGAACGGCTATATATATATATACACATATGCATACACACACATATATAAAATATACATACATATATATACACACATACACAGCCATATTTATACATACATATCTGTGTGTGTGTGTGTGTGTGTGTGTGTGTGTGTGTGTGTATTCTCTGTGTGATCCAATTATAAAAATTGTGGAAAAGGCAAAAGTAGAGAGAGCACAATGGGAAATAGGTAAATACCTTGAATAGGTCAAGGACAGTTTCTATTTCAGTGCCATGTGATAATGTAATGGTGCCTACCTGACACTGTGCATTTGTCATTATCCACAGTAATTTGCTACACAAAACCTAAAACTTCATGTATGCACAATTTACACATATTATTAAGGATATCAGGGGATATCAGGATGAAATACAGAATGTAATAAGGGAATCTCACCACAGTCATATATAGAAAAGCTACACTAAGGCAGAGAGGTAAACAGGGCTGACTTAAATACCTTTGCAAATGAAGGAAATCCATAAGGCTAGAAAGAAAAGGAATTACACATGCAATGTACTCTAGGGGAAAATTTTGTTGCCTATGGTTGTACAGTGTAAGAAAACTGATAGCATTATGCATGTGTACCGGAACTGGACAATTCATTGAGCGGATGGTGGATGGTGGGGGGCAGATTTCTCCCTACTAGAGTGGGAGGTTGCAGGTAATGAGGGGGAGAGGCGAAGATGATTCATGCAATAATAAATTAGAGTTGGAGACAACAGTATGTATTCATACTTAGTTTAATACTGGGACTGATGCTTATGTATAGACATTTGTATAGAAATGTATGTATATATGAGTTAATATGCACACATATATTTCTTTGTCTTGTCAGCTGTGAGCAGCTAGCAGCCACTTCATCCAAACAGCAATGAGGACCCCTGGTGCACAGACATTGGTTTCTAATACCTTCTCCTAACAAAAGGAGATTACTTTAGAAAACTAAATCTTCTCAATATAAAAGTAGCTAAGTTTTGCTAACAATTATACAACCTTCCATAAAATTACTTGGGGAAACCTTGGTTAAACAGATAACTGAATATTAGGTTTTAGAATAATCTATGATCCTATGTAGGCACATGATTTAAAACATTCTGACATAAAAGATTTAAAATATTTAAAACCAAATTTCCAGAAATTCAAATCCTAAATGAAATCTTTTTGAATAATTAGGCTTGTTTATTTAATGTTAGTTTACCTGGGAAGCAATCCTTATATCAAACAAATTAGATTTTAAACCAAAGACTATAAAAAAAGATGAGGAACGACACTATATCATTCTTAAAGTGTCTATGCAACAAGAAGATCTAACAATTGTAGATAGCTATGTTCCTAACTTGGGAGCAGCCAATTTATTAATAGACTAATTAATTAATAAGCCAACTAATAACCAAATTAAAGGAACACTTTGATAATAATACAATTAGAGTAGGGGATGTCAATTCCCCACTCACAGTAATGGACAGATCATCTAAGCAGAAGATCAACAAAGAAACAAGGGATTTGAATGACACACTGGAGCAGATGGACTTCCAGATATATACAAGGCATTCTATCCTAAAGTAACAGAAAACACGTTCTTCTCCAATGCAAATAGAGCATTCTCCAAAACAGATGACATACTGTGTCATTAATCAGGTCTCAACCCGTACCGAAGTACTTAACTAGTACCAGTACCAGTACCAAAGTACTCAACCAGTACCAGTACAAGTACCAAAAGATTTGGTACAGACCACAATGTTTTGAAACTTGAACTCAATCACAAGAGGAAATTTGGAAGGAACTCAAGCACTTGGAGGTAAAAGAGCATACTCCTAAAGAATGAATGGGTCAACCAGAAAATTTAAGAAGAATTTTTTAAATTCATGAAAATGAAAACACAACTGCTCAAAAGCTTTGGAATGCAGCAAAGTTGGTTCTATGAGAGAATTACATGGCATTACAAACCTTTCTCAAAAGATTAGAAAAGTCTCATATACACAACCTAAACTTATACCTAAAGAACTTGAAGAAAGAGCAGCAAATAAACCCTAAACAAAGCAGGAGAAGAGAAAGAATAAAGACTAGAGCAGAAATCAAAGAAATAGAAACCAAAAGAAGAGTAGAACAGAACAACAATCCTAGAAGCTGGTTCTCTGAAAGAATTAATAAGATCGATAAACCCCTAGCCAGACTTATCAAAAAGAAAAGAGAAAGGACCCAAATTAATAAAACCCTGAATGAAAGAGAAGACATCACAACCAACACACACCAAGGAAATACAATTAAGAACATATTATGAGCAACTACAAGCTAACAAATTAGGCAATCTGGAAGAAATGGATGCATTCCTAGAAACTTAAAAACTACCAAACATGAAACAGAAATAAAAAACTTGAACAGACCCATAATCAGCAAGGAAATTGAAGCAGCAATCAAAAATGTCCCCAAAAACAAAAGTCCAGATCTGAATAGCTTCCTAAGGGAATTCTACCAAACATTTAAAGAAGAACTAATACTTATTCTTCTGAAGCTGTTTCAAAAAATAGAAGGGGAAGGAAAATTTCCAAACTTGTTCTATGAGGCCAGCATTATCTTGATCCCAAAGCCAGACAAAGACCCCACCAAAAAGAAGAATTACAGACCAGTATTCCTGATGAACATGGATGTCAAAATTCTCACCAAGATACTAGCTAATAGGATCCAACAGTACATTAAAAGGATTATTCACCCATGACCAAGTGGAATTGATTTCTGGGCTTCAAGGGTGGTTCAACATTCCCAAATCAATCAATGTAATACATCACATTAATAAAAGAGCAAGAACCATATGATCCTCTCAACTGATGCAGAAAAAGCATTTGACAAAATACAGCATTCTTTCCAGATTAAAACACTTCACAGTGTAGGGATACAGGGAACATACTTCAATATCATAAAAGCCATCTATGAAAAGCCCACAGAAAATATCATTCTCAGTGGGGAAATCTGAGAGCTTTTCCCCTAAGGTCAGGAACAGAGCAGGGATGTCCTCTATCACCACTACTGCTCACCATAGTACTAGAAGCCCTAGCTTCAACAAGCAGACAACAAAAAGAAATAAAAGGCATTCAAATTGGTAAAAAAAAAGAAGTCAAACTCTCACTCTTCGCACATGACATGATACTTTATGTGGAAAATGCAAATGACTCCACCACAAAATTGCTAGAACTCTTACAGGAATTCAGCAATGTGGCAGGATATAAAATCAATGCACAGAAATCATTTGCATTTCTATACACTAACAACAAAACAGAAGAAAGAGAAATTAAGAAGTCAATCCCATTTATAATTGTACCCAAAACTTTAAGATACCTAGGAATAAACCTAACCAAACAGGTGAAAGATCTGTACTCTGAAAACTACAGAACACTTATGAAGGAAACTGAGGCAGACACAAAGAAATGGAAAAAACATTCTATGCTCATGGATTGGAAGAATAAATATTGTTAAAAATGTCTATGTACCCAACCTACATATTCAATGCAATCCTTATCCAAACACCATCAATATTTTTCGCAGAGATGGAACAAATAATCCTAAAATTGTATGTAACCAGAAAAGACTCCAAATAGCCAAAGGAATGTTGAAAAAGGAAACCAAAGCTGGTGGCATCACAATTCCGGACTTCAAGGTCTATTGCAAAACGTAATCATCAAGACAGTATGGTACTGGCACAAAAACTGACACATAGATCAATAGAACAGAAGAGAGAACCCAGAAATGGACCCTCAACTCTACCGTCAGCTAATCTTCAATGAAGCAGGAAAAACTATCCAATGGAAAAAGGATGGTCAGTTAAGCAACTGCCTTCAGTTTAGGTCATGATCCCGGAGTTCCGGGATGAAGTCCCACATGGGGCTCCCTATTCATCAGGGAGCTTGCTTCTCCCTCTGACCCTCCCCCCTCTCATACTCTCTCTATCTCACGCTCACTCTCTTTCTCAAATAAATGAATAAAATCTTATACAAAAAAGTATATGGTATATATATATGTATATACATATATGTACACACATATATATGTGTGTATATATATATTGATCAGTCATCAAAAACAATGAAAGATTGCCATTTGTAATGACATGGATGGAACTAGAAAGTATTATGCTAAACAAAATATGTCAGAAGAAGAAAGACAAATACCATATGATCTGACTCATAAGTAGAATTTAAGACAAAACAGATTAACATAGGGGAAGGGAAGGAAAAATAAAACAAGATAAAAACAGAAAATGAGGCAAACCATGAGACACTTAACTTAAGGAAACAAACTGAGGGCTGTTTGAGAGGAGGTGGGTGGGGCAATGGAGTGATTGGGTGATGGGCATTAAGAAGGGCATTTGATATAATGAGCACTGGGTATTATATGCAACAGATGAATCACTAAATTCTACCCTTGAAACTAGTAATGTATGTTCTAGCCATGGAAATCAAGCAAGAAGAAGAAAGACTGGAATCCATATTGGAAGGAATGAACTAAAGTTTTCTCTATTTGCAGATAGCATGATGCAATACATTAAAAAGTCTATGGAATCAACAAAAACACTGTTAGAACTAGTAAATGAGTTCAGCAAAGTTTCAAGATACAAAACCCAATTGTATTTCTACCAGCTCTCAATAAAGAATCCAAACATGAAATTAAGAAAATAATTCCACTTGGGATAGCATCAAAACATATAAAATAGGTGGCTCTGTTGGTTAAGCTTCTCTTAGTTTTGGCTCAGGTCATGATTTCATGGGTCATGGGATCGAGCCCCACATCAGGATCCATGCTCAGCAGGGAGTCTGCTAGAAGATTCTCTCCCTCTATCCCTGCCCCCACTCATGCTCTCTCACCCTTTCTCTCTTTCTCTCTCAAATAAATAAATATTTTTAAAAGTATAAAATACTTGGATATAAAATTTTAAAAACAGTGTATTAAGTTTCATAAATCTGTCCCTCTTGGTATTTAACCAAATGAATTGAGAACTTATATCCACACAAAAGCCTGCACAAAGTTTATAGCAGCTTTATTCATAACTGCCAAAACTTGAAAGCAACCAGGATGTCCTTCAGTAGGTGAAGGGACAATAAACTGTGGGACAGACAATGGGATATTATTCAACACCAAAAAGAAATGAGCTATCAAGGCATAAAAAACATGGGAAAACCTTTAATGCATATTACTAAGTGGAAGAAGCCAACATGAAAAGGCTACATATTATACAATTTGACTATCTGGCATTCTGAAAAAGTCAAACTATGGAGACAGTAAAATGTTTTGTGGTTCCAAAGGGCTGAGGGAAGAGAGGAATGAATAGCCAGAGCACAGAGAATTTTTAGGGCAGTGAAACTATGCTGTATAATACTATAACGGTGAATATATGTCATTATACATTTGTGAAAACCCATATATTGTACAACACCCAAACTGAACCTTAATGTAAAATAGAGACTATGAATAAAAATGACATATCAGTGTAGGTTATCAATTGTAATCAATGTACCATTCTTTTTTTTTAAAGATTTTATTTATTTGTTAGAGAGAGAGAGAGAGCGAGCAGAGGCAGGCAGAGGCAGAGGGAGAAGCAGGCTCCCTGCCGAGCAAGGAGCCCGATGTGGGATTTGATCCCAGGACGCTGGGATCATGACCTGAGCTGAAGGCAGCTGCTTAACCAACTGAGCCACCCAGGCATCCCGAATGTACCATTCTTTTGTGGGATGTTGAAAATGGGGGAGGCTCTGCATATGTGGGAACAGAAGGTAAATAGGAACTCAGTACTTTCTGCTAAATTTTACTGTGAACCTAAAAATGCTCTAAAATATAAAGTCTATTTTTTAAAAAGTAATGTAATACTTGTATACCAGAAACTACAAAACATTATCAAATGAAATTAAAAATTTAAATAAATTAAAAGGTATTTCATGTTCAGACACCAGAAGACTTAATACTGTTAAGATGCCAATACTCCTCAAATTGATACACAAATTAGATACAAGTTCTATCATACTTTACTGGCTTTTTTATAAGAAATCGATCCTAAAATACATACATGAGAAACTGATCCTTAAATTCATATAAAAATGCAAGAGACAGGGGCACCTGGGTGGCTCAGTGGGTTAAGCCTCTGCCTGCGGCTCAGGTCATGATCTCAGGGTCCTGGGATCAAGTCCCGCATCGGGCTCTCTGCTTGGCAGGGAGCCTGATTTCTCCTCTCTCTCTCTGCCTGCCTATCTGCCTACTTGTGATCTCTCTCTGTCAAATAAATAAATAAAATCTTTTTAAAAAATGCAAGAGACAAAGAAAAAATAAAATAACCTTGAAAAAAGAATAAAGCTGGAAAATTCATTCACACTATTTAGGGCATGTGTTTTGATAAGGACTGGGTGTTATATGTAACTAATGAATCGTTGAACACTACATCAAAAACTAATGATGTATTATATGTTGGCTAACTGAACATAATAAAAAAAATAAAGGGCCTATATTTTACACATAAAAAAACTTACACATAGGGACGCCTGGGTGGCTCAGTTGGTTAAGCAGCTGCCTTCGGCTCAGGTCATGATCCCAGCATCCTGGGATCGAGTTCCACATCGGGCTCCTTGCTCAGCAGGGAGCCTGCTTCTCCCTCTACCTCTGCCTGCCAATCTGTCTGCCTGTGCTCACTCTCTCTGACAAATAAATAAAATCTTTTAAAAAAAACTTACACATAAAAAAAGCTACAGTAATCAAGACAATGTTGCACTACCATAAGGATTGACATATAGATCAAGGATTGACATATAGAATAGAATTTAGAGTCCAGAAATGAGCCCTTACATTTATGATCAATTGATTTTTTTACAAGGGGTACCAAGAAAAATCAACAGGGAAAGAATAGTCTTTCAATAAATGATAAGGGACAACTTGATATATATTTACAAAAGAATGAATTAGGATAATTCCTTATGCCATATACAAAAATTAACTGAGGGGCACCTGGGTGGCTCAGTGGGTTGAACCTCTGCCTTCGGCTCTGGTCACGATCCCGGGGTCCTGGGATCGAGCTCCACATCGGGCTCTCTGCTCAGTGGCGAGCCTGCTTCACCCTCTCTTTCTGCCTGCCTCTCTGCCTACTTGTAATGTATCTCTCTGTCAAATAAATAAATTTTAAAAATCTAAAAAAAATTAACTGAAAATTGATCAAAGGCTGAAATGTAAGGGCTAAACTATGAAACTCTTAGGGCTAGGCAACAGCTTCTTACATTACACCAAAGCACAAGCAAAAAAAGAAAAAACTAGATAAATTGGACTTTATCAAAATTAAAAACCTTTGTACTTCGAAGGACAAAACCAAGAAACTGAAAAGACAACTCACAAAAAGTATTTGCAAATCATATATCCAACAAAAGATGTACCCAGAATATGTAATGTACTCTTTTAACTGAATAATAAAAAGACAAATAAACAAATATTATAAATAGGCAACTAATCTGAATAGACATTTTGCCAAAAGAAGTTATACAAATAGCCAATAAACACAGGAAAAGATACATATCTATTAGGAGAACTCTAATAAAAAAGACAGGCCATAACAGGTATTTACAAAGATGTGGAAATATTAGAACCCTCATATAGTGATAGTGGGAATATAAAATAGTGCAGCCTCTTTTTAAACAGTTTGGTAGCTCCTCAAAACTTGAAACATAAGGGTTTCCATATGACCCAACAAGTCCCCTCTTAGGTACCTATCAAAGAGAATTGAAAACATATTTTTAAACAAAAACTTGTACACAGATATTCTTAGCATCATTATTTATAGCGGATAAAGTCTGTAAGTGGCCCATGTGTCCATTAGCTGATGAATAGATGGATAGAATGTGACACATTC
The DNA here is from genome assembly GCA_003697995.1 of Taxidea taxus jeffersonii. Taxonomy (NCBI): domain Eukaryota; kingdom Metazoa; phylum Chordata; class Mammalia; order Carnivora; family Mustelidae; genus Taxidea; species Taxidea taxus. Next base: position 75,437 of record ML100709.1, read on the forward strand.
ATTCAGCGGAATACTGTTCAGCATTCAAAAGGAATGAAGTGCTGATACATACCATAATGTGGGCGAACTTTGAAAACATTATGCTGGGTGAAAAAAGCTAATCACACCATGTTATATGATTTTATTTTCATGTGATGTTCAGAATAGGCAAATCTATTAAGTCAGAAATTTGATTTGTGTTTGCCTAAGGAAGGGGTGGAAGATGGAAAGTGACTGCTGATGGGTATGGGGTTTCTTTTGAGGGTGATTATAACATTCTAAAATTCATTGTAGTGATAGCACAACTCGGTGAATACTACCAAAAACGTTGAATTGTACATTTTAGATGGGTGAAATTTATGGTGTGGGAATTATACATCAGTAAAGTTGGATTTTTTTATAAGTAGCATTTATTGTCGGCTAATTTGGAGAGTCTTTTTGGGGAATTATCAAACAAAGAAATCAATGGTAGTACAGTATGACAAGAGCTGTGACCACCGAATCTTGGTTTCTTCACTTTAAAGTAAGTACATGTAATCAATTCCAACTACTTTACCATACTGTTGTGAAAATCAAGTCAAATGATGAATACGAAACATACAGCTTAGCATCTGGCACTAACAGTCATTCCAGAAAAGATGAACCTCATATTATTTGTCAGAATGGGGGGGGGTTCATTAAAAGAATATATATTTTTTAAATGACTGTCAACATTTTTGACCTAAGAGAAAACGATATTCAAGGCATTTACGATATGGTACTGTATTAAGTGCAACCATTGAAGTTATAACCAGATTCAAGTCCTGGCTTCTACTTACTAGCAGTGTGACCAAAGAAAAGTGACTGAAATTCTCAATTCCACTGCCTTATCTCTGCAGAACAAGGATAGTACTACCTTCCCTGGAGGATTGTTCTAAAAATTAGAGATTAGAAGGATAAAAATAGTCTGATTCTCTCCTACATTTTCACTTTCTCCTTTTTTAGTGCCTTTTCATCATTCTAAAAATAATGTATTCAAGTATTTACCATCCTAAATAACCTTCCCCTGCATCCCCCCCCTCTAATTACCAAACTTTCCTCCTCCTTTCCTTTCAAATGAAGGACTGTCAAATAAAACAGTCTTTCCCCCTCACTCTTCAATGTAATCCAGTCTTGAGTTATTCCCTTAGGGCCACCAGCTGCCACAACTGACACAGTTCTTGATAAGGTAACAAAGGTGTCCTAATTAAAAGACTCATTTCTCAGTTTCATCTAATCTTACCTTTCTGTAGCATCACACCCCCCTTCCTCTGTGTCTATGATTCTAGTTATTTTTCCTGCTTACTTTCATATGCTTCTGAAATTTCTTTTCCAATCTCCTAGTACTCCCAAGATCCCATCCTTGGCCATCAGCTCTCTTATTTTCTACATTCTTGGATGAATTAATTTAAACTCATGGTTTCACCAGATATTGATAGTTGAAGTGACTCCCAAATATATATTTCTGATCTGGAGCTAATTCCTCACCACCAAACTAAAATATCTAATTGCCTCCTGATCATCCTGGATGTTTTTACAGGCTTCTCAGCCTCAGATCTCATCTCAATCCACTCCCCTTACATGCAGATATGTGCACACCTCTGTAGTCAATTCTTCATTTAAGGGCACTAGCATTACTCAGTCACTCAACTTAGAAACCTTCCCATATCAAAGTCTGGATGAACCCAGGCCTGCTGTCAAGAAGCACTGGGTGTTACATGTAAACAATAGATCTTGGAACACTAAATAAAAAACTAATGATGTACTGTATGGTGACTAACATAACACAATTTAAAAAAAGAAGCAAGCAGGCTGCTGGTGAAAAATCAAACGAATAGAGAGAGCAATGCCATGTACAATCCCAGACATCAACCTCAACCAAGCCCTAGATAGTGTCCAACAAATTTATGGTAGTTCCAATCAGTTCTCTCTCTAATTACCAGTAATGGCAATTTCAAATGAAAAACTCTTCAAACACCTGATTTCCTTTCCTCTCAGTCTCAGAAGCTGACCTTACCTCTTATTTTACTGAGAAAAATAAAAGTCCTCAGGAGGAATTATCTCAACTTCCTACTACCAAATCTAAAAGCATGCCTGCATGTTTATAATTGTTGCCTTCCCTCAAAGAACCTCAAAGTCAGCATAACATGATCTTCACTGCACCACTCCCAACCTGGTCCTCCTTTGGTCTTAGCAGATGTTATCACCATCTATCCAGTTGTACAGGCCAGCCCTGAGAGTCATCTTTGACATCCTCTCCAACATTAGTTCTGCGGACTTTAGTCCCTAAATATCTCGTGTATCTCTCCACTTTACTCCATCTCTACTACCACTATATATATTAGAGTGAATAATGTAAGTGACTAGCATGTCATACCTGAACTGCTATAATATTCTCCTTATTGATCTACTCACATCAGGCCTGCTTTTCCATCTCTTATTTATAGTGTAGACAGAATTTTCTGCAAAACAGATATCATACTCTAATTTAAAATTCTTGACCACTCTTAGACAAAAACACCAAAATCCATAATGTGACTTATAAGTGCTATATGGCCCAACCACATACACCTTCTTTCGATGTCTCAGTTCAGCCAAGGTCTCTCCCCTTCACCAGGACTTTTTAACATGCTGTTATTTCTAGAATGTTATGCCTAGAATAATCTCCATCTCTGTTCCCTTTTTTCACCTAGTTAAAGATTACTCTTCCTTCAAATCATACTGCAATTGACTTATCATGGGAGGTGTTCCTTGGTCCCTCAAACTAGCTTTGGTCACCTTCTTACAGCACTAGGTTCCTTTCCTTCATATCACATACCACAATGAGTTAATACATATAAAACACTTAGAACACTGCTTCACATACAACAAACACTCAATAAATCTTGCTATTATTATAAACATATAATTGCACCTTTTCCCCAACTATTATTTCATTGATTTAATAAAATTATCATTGTTCTAGATGTTAAACATAGAACAGTGAACAAAAGAGACACAAATGTTATTTTTGATTGGTGTGCGTGTCCCCTCCTGGCTGTGAAATTATGTGAATGCAGAACCAGACACTGATTCCTTACGGGCCCTCACAGACTATCAGAGAGGCATAGTAAAGGTAGGCTGAAGGGGCACTGAGAAATCCATTCTAGAAACTGCCTTTCAAAGCAGAAAGCCTATCTGTACAGGTGTCCATTCCACTGTCCACAGCTCAAAAAAGCCAGGTTTGGTGAAAACCCCTCCTTTCACTGTCATTCTTTCTTTTTATTGTGAGTGAGTCCTATAAAGCAATCTTCCTGTTTCATAGAAGAGTGATTATGTGCCTGAGCTGGGCAACCATCAGGAGTTAGGTATAGCGGCCAAACAAAACCTCCAAGCGTCCTTTCCTCAACTCCTTTCCGAATCTCCGGACAATTCCCCATCCTCTGTCCCTGGTGTGCGAGAAAAAAAGAGAGGAAGACAAGAGAAGAGAAGAGGGGAGGGGAGGGGAGGGGAGGGGAGGG